>JAFMPE010164351.1:6737-17981 GCA_024759925.1 Ficus religiosa
CCATGTGACAAGAGCTCTTTAATATGAATATTCATAATTAGAGTTAGGTGAAAAGTTTCGTTCTAACTTTTTAATTATATTTTTCCATGAGTATCATTAACTATATACAAGTGTTTTATCTAATAACAAATTAAAGGTAAAGTGTACTCCTCCCAGTGGGCACGAGGTTCCATTCACTTTAGAGTCCCAAATTATAACTTCATGGCGATGTCATTGATCATCCCTACTACCTAGTTTAGTGTATCTCCAAGTCACTTAAATATTAATCCATTGAATGTCCTCACTCATTGGTGACTCGAGAGACACAATATAAAAAGATGTGAGTCAGTTCGTTAGTCACTTAGAATTTAGAGATCCTCGCATAAATTAATCATCTAAGAAGAATAACAATTCTTTATTAATAGAACTGATCTTAACAAAGAACTTATTCTATTTTGGTTCAGTTCAAATGTAATTCAAATATATAGATATCTTTACTTTGTAATATCTTTACAAACGAGACTCAGATAAGTCGTCCTACAAATTTGAAAATAGACAACTTCACAGCCTTATTAGAACAAAGTATCTAACTTTATTCACCGTAACATTTTATTTATGCTATAGCCCTTAAGATTATATCTGCCCGGCACTCAACAACTATATAATCAAAGATATATTTGAAAGCAATAAAGCATGATGTATCTTATTTTAGCATACATATATTAGAAACATGACGTGTGTTTATTCATTAATTTTTTCTCAATGTCTGATGGAAGGGTAAATTTTGTAACGCAATGGTGCTTTGGAGTCAAAGTCATACAAGTTCTACAATATGGGGAAAATTTGGAAAATTAACCCTATGAAGTGTGGGTTATGCATAAACAATAGCATGAAACTTTATACATTTTGTTCAACTTGTCGATGTTGACATGAAAATATAGGAAAACAAAAACAAAACTAAAAGCAAAGATCCTATTCCAATGACGTTTGTCCTCAGTTTCTAAATATAACAAAAGAAAAGGATATGTGAAGAAACAAAAGAGTAAAAATGACTCTTCGCCTTATAAATTGTACTAAAAAAACTGTACTTATAAATTACCTTCTTTCTAGTTTGTTTTTAACGAAAATTTTACATAATGAGTTAAATAGAACTAGTTCAAAATTTAAGAGCTAAATGTGAGTTTTTCAAATTTTGAATACAAAATGAGAATGACTTTATGTTCCGGATAGAGATAAGAGTATTCCTATAAACAAATGTAAAGAAAACTCAAAATTTGCTACTTATATATGCATATCGAACCAATCAATTGGCTTCAAGTAGAGTTTTTTATTTCATATGTTTTTTCGTGCCTTTGAAAATTAAGAAAGCTACTAATTTAATCTATACATACATACATACATACAAACATACATACATACATATATGTGTGTGTGTGTGTGTGTGTGTGTGTGTGTGTGTGTGTGTGTGTTAGTGCAACTCCAAACCAAAAGAAACGCCTTAACCGAAATCAACAAACTCTTCTCTATACCTCACAATGGCTTCACAAGAGTTCACTCTTTCTCATTTGACCATGTTCATCTTCATGTCTTTCATGTTGCTCCCTTATTCAGCTCCCTTAGAATTCAATTACCAAACACTTGAGGAACAAAACCCTTACATAACAGTTAGGGGAAATGCCACTTTAATAGATTTTTCCTACTTACAACTCACCACAAACCAAAAGGACCGGATTGGTCACATGATGTACTTTCAGCCGTTGTGCCTTTGGGAGAACTCCATAGGCGAACTATTGGAAGCCGATTTCGTCACTCAATTCTCTCCTACATGAACCATTTCGACAACTGGGTACCCAGTGATGGAATCACGTTCTTCCTCACGAAGCCTCCATTCCGACTCCCAAAAGTCACTGATGGAAGTTGTGTTGGCCTAGTCACTTACGAGGGAAAAGCCAATTCAAGCACCAACCCGTTCTTCGTGGTGGAATTTGACACTTTCAAGAATTTTTTTGATCCACGTGATCTTCAGGAACACGTTGGCATAAACGTCAACTCCATAGTTTCTAGGGCAACTGCACCATGGTCTTGTAACCTTAAGTCTTGGCGTAATATATTTGTATACAATGCAACTGTATGGTACGATTCGAGATTGAAATTCTTGAGTGTTGTCTATTGTAAAATAATTAAACATGTGGGTCTACATATATAATCAAGTGTATATTATAGACTATCTTAAAGTTCAGCTCATTTAAAGTGATCTAACTAATGTTAATTTTATTGGGCATTGGGCATTAGATCTGGTATAGGTTTATTATATGTAAAGACCTAACTTCATATTTCTAATTTTTTGATAGGTCAAAATAGAAATATGAAGAGTATAATTATTGCAGTTATATTATAGGTTATGGTCCTCAATTCACACGATATATATTCATTCCTATTCTCTTTGACATGTGGCGTAATATATTTGTATACAATGCAACTGTATGGTACGATTCGAGATTGAAATTCTTGAGTGTTGTCTATTGTAAAATAATTAAACATGTGGGTCTACATATATAATCAAGTGTATATTATAGACTATCTTAAAGTTCAGCTCATTTAAAGTGATCTAACTAATGTTAATTTTATTGGGCATTGGGCATTAGATCTGGTATAGGTTTATTATATGTAAAGACCTAACTTCATATTTCTAATTTTTTGATAGGTCAAAATAGAAATATGAAGAGTATAATTATTGCAGTTATATTATAGGTTATGGTCCTCAATTCACACGATATATATTCATTCCTATTCTCTTTGACATGCCCTCATCAGTAAGAATACAAAGATTTTTCTCTAAAGGAAAATCATATTGGATTAGAAGATCTATAATGCATAATCATCTCCTTCCCATGGATAAAGATGTGCTTCCACTTTGTTTTCTTGATGATTTGACATGGTGGATCTTTGATAAATGAGGTTTTCTCCATTGAAGTTTTCGGTTTTTTATTTTAACAAGTGGTATTAGAGCCTTCTCCTTGTTAAACTATTGAGAATTAAGTTTTCTCTCTAAAGTAGGTTTGGTTTTGTTGGATTTAAGAACGGCTATGGTAATGGATTATTTGATTTTGTTCTTCCAAAATTTCAGATTCAATTTTGAGGATGTATTATTTGTTTTTGATTTTGCGAATTCCAGAATCTTCTCTTATTAATGATGATGTGATGATATATTGATGTTTTGTTATGGATTAAGGACATTAAGGAAGAATTTTATGGTTAAAAATTCGCATATTAGGCTTTGGAATTCGAATTTTCAACTACGAATTTCAAATTTCAGACTTTGGAAACTGCTATAGGTCGTATGGGGGCTACAGTGCAATTTTTCGGCACTACACTGCCCCCGTACAGCCCAGATATGGAACCCAGGTCGCGAAGTGGAAAATTTTTTCTTTCACTTAAATTCAATTTTTGGTTTATTGATTATATCTTTTAGATGTCTAATATTCTAAAATAGATTAATTTATTTGGAATAGTAAGATGGTTGTGTGTATGTAATTCATGTGGATATGGACTGGCCCAAAGGAAGATTAAGATTTGGCCAAATTGAATGCACATTGTAATAATAAATATGTGACAATTATGAGGTGTTCCATATACATAATAAGTCAATTTAAAGATAGACCTATTGTTTAATAGGACTTATTGTCAATATTTGATTACTACACCAAGAGTACCACTTATAAGTTAATATTTCTATCCAAAGACTAAATATTAATGTTGTATTAGGTATTTTGTGACGGTGCCCACCATTATCTGAATTTATTGATTGTTTGATGTGGATTCTTATGTGAACATGTTGTTTTNATGGTTGTGTGTATGTAATTCATGTGGATATGGACTGGCCCAAAGGAAGATTAAGATTTGGCCAAATTGAATGCACAAATTATGTATTTTGTGACGGTGCCCACCATTATCTGAATTTATTGATTGTTTGATGTGGATTCTTATGTGAACATGTTGTTTTGCTTGTTTTGTTCTTTGTTCAGCTATTGGATCTGCTTCTACTATATCTGCTAATGGCAATTCCATCCCCATGCTAAATGGGATCAACTTCAAGGATTGGAAAGAGAATATTATGATCGTTCTTGACTGCATGGATCTAGACCTTGCATTAAGGATTGAATGACTCGCTGACCTTCCAGATAAAAGTTCCACTGAGGAAATATCGGACATGAAGAGGTGGGATCGTTCAAATCGCATGGGTCTCATGATTATAAAGCATGGAATTTTGGAAGCCTTTAGGGGCACTGTGTCCGAAAAGATTACTATTGGCAAGGAGTCTGTAGAGGAAATGGAAAAGCATTTTGCTAAAAACGATAACGCTGAAACAAATACGCTTTTGGCGAGCTTGATTTCAATGAGGTATAAAGGAAAATGAAATATAAGAGCGTACATCATGAATATGTCTCATCTTGTTTCAAAACTAAATACACTAAAGCTGGAGCTGTCTGAGGATTTGCTTATGTATTTAGTTTTGATTTTGCTTTCTACACAATTCAGTCAATTTAAGGTTAGCTATAACTGCCAAAAGAACAAATGGTCTCTGAATAAGCTCATTTCTCATTGTGTGTAGGAGGAAGAAAGGCAGAAGCAAGAGAAGACTGAAAATGCTCACTTGGCAAGTACATCTAAGGATAAGAAGCTGCAAGTGGTCCAGCACAAAAGAAACATCAAAAGAACCAAGATGAAGAATTTGGCTGTTACTTCTATCAGAAACCTAGACACATGAGAGGGAACGTACCAAATATCATGCTTGGCGTGCAAAGAAAGGTACACTTCTCACTCTGGTTTTTACTGAGGTTAATTTAGCTTTAGTACCAAGATGCACTTGGTGGATGGATTTTGGTGCTACCACTCACATAAGTGTGTCTATGTAGGGTTGCCTGAGTTGCCGAAAGTTAAATGATGCCAAAAGATTCATCTATGTGCGCAATGGCAAATCGATGGAGGTTGAGGTTATATGGAATTTTAGGTTAATATTAAAGACTAGATATTATTTGGATTTGAGAGAGACATATGTTCTACCATCATTTAGATAGAATTTGGTTTATATTTCTTTGGACAAATTTTGTTATTCTTATTCTTTTGGAAATAGTCAATTTAGTCTTTGTTTGAATTCAAATATTGTTGGTACCAGTTCTTTATCCTTTTATGATAGCTTATATTTGCTTGATCAATTGCCTCATTTAATGAAACCTTGCACGTGAATTCACGAGGTATGAAAAGCAAATTAATCAATAAGAATTCTATTTTAATATGGCATAAGTGCTTAGGTCATATCTCCAAAAATAGAATTGAGAGGCTTGTGTCCGTTGGGATTCTTGATTCCCTTGATTTCATAGATTTTGAGGTTTGTGTTGATTATATTAAAGGGAAACAGACAAATAGAAGGAGATTAGCTACCAATAGAGCTTCAGATGTCTTAAAACTAATTCACACGGATATTTGTGGACCATTCATTATGCCTTTTTGGAATGGTCAACAATATTTCATTTCATTCATAGAATCACTCATGTTATAGCTACCTGTATCTCATTCATGAGAAGTCCCAGTCAGTGGACATGTTCAAGGCCTACAAAGCTGAAGTTTAGAACTAACTTAGTAAAAGAATTAAAGGTGTTAAATTTGACCGTGGTGGTGACTACTATGGCCGATATGACAAATCAGGTGAATAACGTCCAGGGCCCTTTACTAAATTCCTAGAGGAATACGGAATAGTCCTATAATACACCATGTCGGGATCCCCTAGCATGAATGGTGTAGCTGAGAGATGAAACACGACATTTAAGAACATGGTAAGGAGGATGATTAGTCATTCCACCTTGCCATAATCTCTATAGGGAGAAGCATGAAAGATTGCAGCTTATATTCTCAACAAAGTATCAACTAAGGTGGTAGCCAAAACCCCTTATGAGCTTTCGACGGGCAAGAAGCTTAGTTTGAAGCATTTTAACATTAGGGATGTCCAGCTGAGGCTAGGCCTTTATAGGCCAAATGAAAAGAAACTAATAAGCTGCTACTTTATTGGATGCTCTGAGAGATTAAGGGGTTACAAATTTTATGATCCTACCACTAAGTTCATTTTCAAGATGGGAACTGCAACGTTATTTGAGGATATTGAGTTTTGGGGGAGAAATAAGGTTAAAGACTTTATCTTTGAAGATGAATCTGTTTCTATTCCTACAATTGCTTTTGACAATGATCAGGTTCCTATTCCTGACATTGATCAAGCAGCGAGTCCAAAACATCAAGAAAATGTTGAACAACTCCCCACACAAGATGAAGCAATTGTTCCTGAAGAGCAAACTCAACAACCTCAAGAACAAATGCCATTAAGGAGATCCATAAAAGAAAGGAAAAATGCAATTCTAGATAACTTCATAGTTTTTCTCCAAGAACATGAGGATGACATTGGAGTGATAGAAGATGATCTAATCAACTTTCATCAAGCCATGCAAAGTTCTAACTCTTAGAAGTGGATTGATGCCATGAATGAAGAGATTAAGTCCATGAAAAACAATGACACTTGGGATCTCATTCCATTGCCTAAAGGTGCGAAGCCCATTGGTTGCAAATGGATATTTAAAACCAAGAGAGATTCAATGGGTAATGTAGAGAGATATAAGGCTCGTCTTGTTGTAAAGAGCTTTACTCAAAAGGAAGGCATTGACTTCAAAGAGACTTTCTTTCTAGTTTCAACAAAAGACTCTTTAAGGACTATCTTGGCACTTATGGTATATTTTGATCTTGAGTTACATCAGATGGATGTAAAGACAACATTTCTCAATGGTGACATTGATGAAACATTTAATATGGTGTAACCAGAAAACTTTATGTCAGGAGAGAAAAAAAAGATGGTTTGCAAGTTAAAGAAATCCATCAATGGACTTAAACAAGCTTCCTTTCAATGGTATTACAAATTTCATCAAGTAATAGTCTTGTTTGGTTTTCAGATGAATGCAGTTGATGATTGCGTATACCACAAGTTTAGTGGGAGTAAGCATATCTTCCTGGTACTATATGTCAATGACATACTGCTTGCTAGTAGTGATATAGGCTTGTTGCACGAAGCCGAGAGATTTCTATCAAAGAAATTTGAAATGAAAGATATTAGTGACTCCTCTTTAGTATTAGGCATACAAATACATCAAGATCATTCTCAGAGTATACTTGGGTTATCACAAAAGGGCTATATCAAAAAGTTATATAAGAGATTTGGCATGTAGGGTTGTAAACCAGGTGACACCCTTGTTGCTAATGGAGACAAGTTCAGTCTCAATTAGTGCCTTAAAAATGACCTTGAAGGTAAAGAAATGCAGAAGATTCCCTATGCGTCAGTTGTTGGGAGTCTAATATATGCTCAGGTTTGTACACATCCAAATATAGCATACATTATTGAGATGCTAGGCAGATATTTGAGTAACCTGGGATAGACATTGGAAAGCAGCCAAATGGGTTATGCGGTATTTGCAGAGAACAAAGGGTTACATGCTCACATATAAGAGATTAGACCAACTAAAGATCATTGGATATTTTGATTCGGATTTTGCTGGATGCCAAGATAGTTGAAGATCCACATTAGGCTATATCAACCTGTTGGCACCAAGTAGACACTTATAGCTTCTTCCACCATGGTAGTAGAGTTTATAGCATGTTATGAGGCATCCAACCACGGAATATGGCTGCGGAATTTTGTCACTAGACTACGAATTTTGGAAGGTGTTGAAAGACCATTAAAGTTATTTTTGACAATAAGTCAACAGTGTTGTATTCTAACAACAACAAGAGCTCATCAAAGTTAAAGCATATAGATATAAAATTCCTAGTTGTTAAAGAAAGAGTTCAGAGTAGTCAAGTCTCTATAGAGCATATTGGTACAAGCTACATAATTGCGGATCTGCTTACCAAAGGGCTGTCACCAAAGGTCTTTCATTAATATGGGTTTCGTATCATTTGATGATATGCTAGTGTAGTGGGAGTTTGCGTTTAGATGATATTTCAATTCATTTGGATACTTTTTTTTGTTTATGGATATTTTTTGCATAAATAAATAATTCAGTTTATTTTCACTCTAATTTGTTTTAACTTGATCTCATTAAAGAATAAAGTTGGACCAGTTGAAAATAGGCATGTTTAGATCACATTGCATGTAATTTCTATGTTATACATCCATACTTGATCAATGTCATTTGGTTATATCGATATATGTGACCATTGATGGATTTAGTTACACTATATGTAACGAAGATCGCCTTGATCCTATATTGGTATAATTAATGGACGAGATTGTTTAGAGATGCCTTTTGTTCATGATACCAAAAGTTTTGAGCTCATAAAGTTATGCACATTTTGTAAGGAAACATATGCGGCCTAAGAGGGAGATTTTTAGAAAATAATTGAACATGTGGGCCTACATATATAATTAAGTGTGTATTATTGACTATCTTAAAGTTAAGCCCATTTAAAGTGACCTAATTAAGGTTAATTTTATTGAGTATTAGGCATTAAATATGGTATGGTGTAACGCCAAGCTTAATTAATTTAAAATAACTAAGTTTAACAAATATGTTTAGTATCTTATTAGTAATATTATTAAGTGTTTATTAGTGGTAATATTAATCATTTTATATGAAATGTTTTTTTTTTTAAGAATTTATGTACTACTAAAATTTGTTTAACTACATTTTTTTAAGTAACTTTGCATGGGAGAGTTGACAACCGCTGGAAGTGAAGCTGATCGATGTGCTTTGTCCATGAGATTGTTTGTATAAGAATGATAATTTAAAGTTATAGAATATACTTCAAATGAAGTTTATTAAAATTTTCTATGGACTTATTTGTAAAGAAAATATATTTTTAAGGATCTAGCATAATTTTAAATTCTTTTGGGTATTTTATATAATTTTTTTTAAAGATTTGTTTTGCTATCTGCCAACTCTATCCATTAGTGCCACATTGTTCAAACTTAATGGTTGTCCAATTGGATAAACCTTGCTAACCAAGGTTCGGTGAATGTAGGCATAAATGATAAACTTTGTTATCCAAGTTTTTTTTTTTTTTTTTTTTTGTGATTATCTACATTGTGGCTGCTTACCGACCATTTGTAAGCAAGGTAAAAAGGTGAGCGTAGCAAGAGAAAGAAAGAAAGAAAGAAGAAGAAGAAAAGATAACAACAACAACAACAACAACAACGATAACAACAAAAACAAAAACTCCAACAATTGATCTTCTTCATCATAAGACCTTCTTCCCCTCCTAAATCACAAAACAAATCAAGACTAAGCTTCCTTCAAAAGTTCATTCTTGGCTTTCCACACAAACACCATTTTCTTCAAGCTAGTTGAGCTCAAAGTGGAGTTTGTCACCATTTTTGGGGTCTGAATTTTATAAGTTCCCTAACTTCAGTTATAATTAGGATTTTCAATGGATTTTGAAGCTATTCAAAGCTAGAGATGTGAGATTTTAAGTTGTGTTTGGTTTGATTTACTTGAGATGTTTCATGTCAAAAGTGTGCTTTGATTTTTCTCCCAAATGTGTAACTTCTGATTTTATTCAAGATTCTTGATGGTTCTATGTTATTTGAGATGTAAAGCATTGTGAGGTCTGATTAGAAAAGAGATTTGACTGTTTTTAACGTATTTTATAAAGTTGTATAGAAGGTATTTGTGAAAATGTTTGATTGAGAAAACTGAGATTTCTATAATAGGGCAATAGGATTCCGAGTTTCTTTTCTCTATTTATATTAGGTATTTGAAGCTGAAATTTTGTGAAGTTAAAGTATACATATGAATCTTGCTCTCCACAAAATTTCAGGTGAAAATGTTATAAATCGGATTTTTGGTGAATTTTCCAAAGTTATGTTCTGTTGCTGGAATTTGTAGACAGTAACTATGTAAAGATTTTATTTGTGCTTAAAACTTGTTCTAAAGGACCTTAAATGGTCTAAAACATTGAAAAGTGATACTATGATACATATATTTCTATTTTATATGATTGTTAATGGATTGAAGATACTTTTAAATGTAAAATGACTTGATCATGGACCTTAGGACAAGCACGATTAACTTCCTTGAAACGGTGGAGTCAATTTCTTTGTGGTAGTTCAACTTTAAAGAGGTAAGTAGGAATTCTACTTACTGTGTCATAGAAACTTAAAAAGTATGTGATATAGCGTTTTAATGTTTTTGACAAATGTTTAACATTTCAAAAGAGACAATGGTTATAATGTTTTCCCATATTGGAAAGGGTATGGTTTGCAAATATAAAAGCTAAACGAAAGTATGGTTTATTGAAAGGTTTTATGACATGTTTATAATATTTTAAAGGTTTGCAAAATTCTAGATGTGGCCTATGAAATGATGGGAATATCTACGGAATGTGGTAAACCTACTATAATGGTGTCATTGGGACTAACTGATACCCACGGATGGGTCTCGAAAGGGACATGACTGATACCAACGTTTGGGATCCCAATGATAGTAATGAAAGTGTTTGGCCAAACTTATTGGAATTGAATGGTAAATGATTATGTAGCTTAAGTCCAATTTGTGTCATATCTCAAGGGTTTTCATAATATGTTTTAAATGTTGATTTAGATTTCTATTTGCTGTGAGAAGATTTGAAATTCATTGAAAAATGAATATTAAATACAGATTGTAGTTTACAAGTTTTGTATTTAACTATGTTCCGCTTATTGAGCTTTTAGCTCACTTTAGAGTTTCATAGCACAAGTGAGGAAGAAAAGAATGAGGAAGCAATATAGTGGCGGGCTGAACTTCTTTTGGGAACTTGATGTCATGGAACCTATGTACATACTAAGCTTAAGTTGTTTCGTGAAAAATGCTTATCAAAGAACTATCTTATCAAAATAATTGCGAAATATTTGATGTAATGGTATTCATTACCACTCTTCACACTTGCATTGCAGCCTACTAGTCCTTTATTTTAACCTGTAAGTTTCTTATCTATAGTATGAACAATATTTAATGAGTTTTTGCTCAGTAAATACAAACATGATCTCATAAAAATAAGTATGATCCATTTATGCTTAATTATGGATATATGTATGATTCATTCATGCTTAGTTATGGATCTCTTATATGTCTTATCTTATTGGCCCTTGTGTATGTGCTCGGTGTCCGCGATCATTGCACTACTACAAAAGTTGGCTTACACGACGGAAAATACACGACGGTTTTTGTGAAACCGTCGTCTTAAACAGGATTA
>JAFMPE010164374.1:5524-24792 GCA_024759925.1 Ficus religiosa
ACATCTAGCTGCTGAAGTGGCCAATCAAGATTAGCTGCTAGGGATAGGAGTACTCTTACCGAGTTGAGTTTGGCTACAGGAGCAAAAGTTTCCTTGTAGTCTATACCATAGGCTTGAGTAAAACCTTTGGCGACCAGTCTTGCTTTGTATCGATTGACACTGCCATCTGCATTAAACTTGACTGTGAACACCCACTTACATCCCACAGTCTTCTTTCCGCTAGGCAGCTTCACAAACTCCCATGTACCATTCTTCTCCAAAGCTCCCATTTCTTCTTGAACTGCTAATCTCCACTTGGGATCTGCGAGAGCCTCCTTAATGTCTTTTGGGATCTTAATATTCGTTAGAGTGGTAGTGAAGGCCGAAAAACTGAGAGACAAATTTTCGTATGAGACATATTTCGAGATTGGATGCTGTGTACATGACCATGTACCTTTCCTGAGAGCAATGGGCAGATCCAGATCTGAACTGCCACTAAAATCAGTATCAACCAAGCTGCTAGTCGTATCTGGACCTGGGAGAGGAACCGGTTTAGACGCCTGACCTTGCTGGGCATCAGGCTTGCTACTATTCCGGGAATGATTCCTGCGTGAATAAACAAGTAACTGGGGTACCAAGTTAGTTTCCCTTATTTCCAATTGATCATGATGAGGCATAATAGGCTTGGATGAATCAGACAAAGTCTGTAGTGAGGACTCGGGTGGCTTGGACTCGGTTTGAATAGGTAAAGGCAGAGGGACAGGGACCGGTTGTGAGATGGAGGTTTGTTCAATGGTGAAATCCCAAGATCCAGCTTCATCTAAATTCTCCCCCTGAAGATGAGAGATAGGGAAGTATGGTTGAGTTTCATGAAAGGTGACATCCATGGATACATACACACGACGAAGAATGGGCAAGTAGCATTTGTATCCAAGCTGAGTGGAGGAATAACCTATGAAAACACACTTAATCGCCTTTGGATCAAGTTTGGAACGATTCTGAGAATGGACATGGACAAAGGCGGTGCAACCAAAGATCTTAAGGGGAATAGAGGAGAAAGATCGAAACATCGGATAGGTTTGCAGAAGAACAGACATAGGGGTTTTGAATTGGAGAATCTTGGATGGCATACGATTTATAAGATGCGAAGCTGTTAAGATAGCTTCTCCCCAGAGGTATTTTGGAACATGCATTGTAAACATTAGGGCTCTAGCAACTTCAAGTAAATGACGATTCTTCCTTTCTGCTACACCATTTTGCTGAGGTGTATCAGTGCAGGAACTCTGATGAATAATACCGTCAGTTGCTAGATATTCACCTAAGATAGACTTAAAATACTCTGTCCCATTGTCGGTTCTCAAAACTTTAATAGGGGTTTGGAATTGATTCTTTATCATGGAGTGAAAGGTTTGAAAAATTTTGGAAACCTCGGTTTTTTCTTTAAAAAGGTAAACCCAACAAACTCTGGTATGGTCATCAATAAATGTAATAAACCATCTAATTCCTGTGATGCTTTTGACACGAGAAGGGCCCCATATGTCACTATGAATTAGAGTGAATGGAGAAGACTCTAGATATGGTTTAGCTGGATATGAGGTACGAGTGTGTTTGGCCAACTGAAATATATCACAACGAAAGGAACTAGGATTTTTATTAATAAATAATTCTGGAAACAAGCGTTTGAGATGATGAAAATTTGGATGGCCGAACCTATGATGCCACATCATTACATCTTTATTGGAAATAGAAGATACACACTCAGCTATTGTAACCTGTTTATCCACACATTCATCCTTCTTAAAATAGTAGAATCCGCCATCCTCCTTAGCAATGCCAATCGTCCTCTCCGATCCCTGCTACTGTATATGACAAGAAGTAACAGAAAAATTAGGTCCTGAGTGAGCTTGCTAATGGACACCAAATTACATGCTAATTTTGGAACATGAAGAACTGAATGTAGCACAAGTTTGTCAGACAAGCGAATAGATCCTTTTCCAGCAACGCAAGAGAATGTTCCATCTGCTATTTTTACTCTTGAGCTTCCATGGCATGGAGTGTAAGAGTAAAAAAGGAATGAGTTACCTGTCATATGATCGGATGCGCCAGAATCAAGTATCCACGGTATTTGGTTTTCTACATGAAGGGCTGTACCTTGATGAGCAAAACTGCTAGTTGCAGTCATGGGATTAGTCACTGTTTGCTGCTTCAGAAGAGCGAGCAGTTGTTCAATTTGATCTTTGTTCAAGGAAACCCCGATTGTCTCGTGGTTGCTGGTGTCCTCGGCTTTGTCTGCTGCAGTAGCCTGATATCCCTTGCTTTGAGGCGGTCTCCTTGGTTTAGCATCGGCAGGTCTCCCATGAATGTCCCAGCATCGTTCTCAGGTATGACCGAGTTTGTTACAATGCGAGCACCGTGGTCGCTGAGTTTTTTGATCACCAGAGGGTCGGTTACTGTTAATTTTTGTCATTAGGGCAGCATTCTCAACAGGTCTGTCACTTAAAGGAGCCACAGATACATCTTTCTTTTCTCCTAGCATTACTCGGCGTCTACTCTCTTCACGACGAACTTCCGCAAAAGCTTCACCTATGGGAGGTAAAGGTCTTCGGCCAAGAATTCGTCCTCTCACCTCATCAAGTTCCTTGTTGAGTCCAGCAAGAAACTCATAAAGCCGCTCCTTCTCCAGATGGTTTTTGAACTTCACGTTGGCGTCAAGATCGCCCCAGTCCGCCTCATAGTGCATGTCCAATTCCAGGCATAAAGTCTGCAGCACATTGTAATATTCGGTGATGTCCAAATTCCCTTGCCGAGTATCCTTGAGTTTGTTTTTAATTTCGAAAACCTGTGAAGCATTTTCGAGATCCGAGTAATTCTCTCTGACCGCATCCCAAATAGCCTTGGCAGTACGAAGAAACAAGTAGGTGCGGCTGATATGGGGCTCCATCGAGTTAATCAGCCATGCCATAACAATAGAATTATTAAGTTCCCAATTTCCGTAAGCCGGATCGGTCAAATTGGGACGCTGAAACTCACCGCTGATATAGCCGATTTTTCCTCTCCCTCGGAGCACCATCAGGACCGATTGGGACCACTGGAGGAAATTCTTACCATTCAGCTTGTGGTTTGTGATCTGCAGTGATGATCCTTCTCCATAAGACTGAGGAACCACAGTTGGTGTGACTGGGCCGAAAGTGGAGAAAGGAGAACCATCCTTGTCAGCGCCGACGACTTCCTTCTCTGAACTCATTGCCGTGGAAATACACTACCCGGAAGATGATGAATACGAGAAGATAGAAATTTGAGCGTATGGCTCTGATACCATAAAAGTCGGTTTAGGAATAATTGACTGTATTTTTTTCTTTATATTTTGAGAAGAATACATCACATATATATACATGACTTCAGTCTCCATAAACGGGAAACCAGAAAATGACTATCCCTAAAAATCTGCAAAACAATAACTGCCCAAAATAATAGGGAAACAAATCTGCTATTCTAAATACAGAAAGTATAATATTCGGTAACTATCCGAATATTCCTACAATATGACCCATTCATTGAATGTTTTTTGCACTTATTCCCTATGTCCAAGCAATAGGAAAATAGCCACAGCAAATGGTTCCTTGATCACAGTAGCCGGTGTAGGAGATGTCAGAGTTAGTACTGTTCTTCCAACCTTTCACTCCATGGTTAAAAATCAATTTGGGGTCACTATTAAACGATTTCAGTCAAATAATGCTAGGGACTATTTCAATCAAGTCGTAACTCCTTACTTGAAGAAAGAATGAATAGTACACGAGTCGTAAATGCAATGGCGGAAAGGAAAAATGGTCATCTTCTTGAGTCAACCCGAGTGCTCATGTTTCAAAAGCATGTGCCAAAATCTTTTTGGGGGAAGCAGTCCTAACAACCACACATCTTATAAATCATTTACCTTCTGAGTCTTTTTCATCAAATAAAGAGAGAGTTTGGCTTCATCATCGCCGACTTGGACACCCATCATTTAGGACCATTAAAATTATGTTCCGCTCTTTGTTTAAATGTTTTGATGTTAAAGATTTTCATTGTGAAGTGTGTGAACTTGCTAAACACAAATGTGTACCATTTTCAGTTAGTAATGAAATAAGTTCTATTCCTTTTATCTCGTTCACAGTGATATTTGGGGTACTACTACTGTTTCTAATGTTTTTGGGGCACAATGGTTTGTCATTTATTGATGATTGTACTTGTGTTGCTTGGATTTTCTTGCTCAAACACAAATCTGATGTCAGTACTGTTCTTCCAACCTTTCACTCCATAAATCAATTTAGGGTCACTATTAAATGGTTTCGGTCAAATAATGCTACGGACCATTTCAATCAAGTCCTAACTCCTTACTTTCAAAAAGAAGGAATAGTACACGAGTCGTCTTGTGTCAATACCCCACAACAAAATGGAGTGGCGAAAAGGAAAAATAGTCATCTTCTTGAGTCAACCTGAGCGCTCATGTTTCAAAAGAATGTGCCAAAATCTTTTTCGGGGGAAGCAGTCCTAACAGCCACACATCTTATAAATCGGTTACATTCTAGAGTCTTAGGTTTCAAAAGTCAAATGGATATGCTCTCAACATTCTATCTTGATCTAAAAACTACAAATAATCTTGTTCCTAGGATATTTGGGTGCATGTCATTTGTCCATGTTCATAGCCAAAATAGGGGGAAACTGGATCCGAGGGCATTGAAATGTGTCTTTGTGGGCTATTCTTCGACTCAAAAGGGCTATAAGTGTTACCATCCTCCATCAAAGAAGTTCTATGTTTCAGCAGATGTTACCTTCATTGAACAAGAGTCTTATTTCAATAATCCTCATTTTCAGGGGGAGAATTCTGAAATGGAAGATAAGGATCAGGATCTTTCTCTTCCTGATCTACCATGTTCATCCTCACTTCCTTCAAGTCCAAATTCCACACTTCCTTCGTGTCCGAGTTCTCAACTAGTCTCGTGTCCTTCTCCTATTTCCAAGAGTCCATGTCCTTCTACAGTTAGCCGGTATCTCTCTCCTGTTCCTTCGAGTCTATGTCCTTCTTTACCATGTTCATCCATGCTAGAAAAGCCTCCAGAAAAGCCAAGTTTTGCTCTTGAGAATGTAAGACTTGGTAAAGTGTTTTCAAGGAAGAAGCTAGTCGTTTTTGAATCTATGCAAGCCTAAAAGTCTAATCCGAATCCTGAATATAAGGTAACAAGTTTTAAACCTTCATTGCAAACTGAGACCGAACCTTATGTGAGTAAGAGTGACCAAGACCTTCCCATTGCTGTTAGAAAAGGAACCAAAGAGTGCACTAAACGACCTTTATATCCTCTCTCACATTTCATGCCTTTCAAAAATTTTTCACCATCTCATAGAACTTTTCTTGTTAGCCTTAACACCATTGCCATTCCTACCACTTTATCCGAGGATTAATCCAATGAAAGATGGAAACAAGATATGAATGTAAATGGAGGCGTTGGAAAAAAACAAATGTTGCGAGTTGGTGAAGTTGCCCACAGGAAAGAAGCCCGTGGGTTGTAAATGGGTTTATACTGTGAAATATAGAACAAATGGATCTATTGAAAGATATTAGGCAAGATTGGTGGCTAAAGGTTGTACGCAGACCAATGGGATTAATTATCTGGAGACCTTTGCTCCAGTTGTGAAGATGAACACTGTCATAATCTTGTTGTCTTTAGCAGCTAATTATGGTTTGGACTTGCAGCAGTTTAATCTCAAGAATGCCTTTTTGTATGGAGAATTAGAGGAGGAAATTTATATGGAAATTCCACCAGGCTATGGAAATAACTTGGCTACTCATACAATGTGTAAGTTGAAGAAAGCCTTGTACAGGCTTAAACAGTCTCCACGGGCATGGTTTGGAAGATTTGCGAGAGTTATGACAGCCATGAGGTATAGACAGAGCCAAGGGGATCATACATTGTTCATTAAGCACTCACATTCAGGGGGAGTCACAATTCTTCTAGTGTTAGGCCAATGCTTAAGTAAGGAATTTGAGATCAAGGCATTAGGGAGGTTGAAATATTTTCTTGGGACTGAGGTGGCTCACTCTAGGCAAGGCATATTTATCTCCCAACAGAAATATATTACAGATCTTCTCAAGGAAACAAGCAAGACAACATGCAAACCGGCGAGTACTCTAATTGATCCTAACCATAGACTTGGGGAGGCGGAGGAGGATACTGCAAAAAATAAAGAAATGTACCAGCATCTGGTAGGAAGACTCATCTACTTATCTCACACACGATTAGATATAGCTTATGCAGTGGGCGTGATCATCCAATTCATGCACAACTTGAAAGAGAGCCATTTGCAGGCAACTTACTGAGTGTTACAGTATCTCAAAGGAACACCAAGAAAAGGTATTTTGTTCAAAAGGAATTGAGGTTTTGTACTTGAGGCATATATGGATGCAGATTATGCCGAGTCGATTGTGGATAGGAGGTTGACTTTAGGGTATTATACTTTTCTTGGTGGGAATCTTGTGATGTCGAGAAGTAAGAAGCAAAGCGTAGTAGCACGATCTAGTGCAGAGGCAGAATTCTGAGCAATGGCTCAAGGAGTGTGGATCTACTTTGGATAAAGATCATTTTAGAAGACTTGAAGATTCAGTGGGAAATGAGACTCTATTATGATAACAAGTCGGCAATTAGCATAGCGCACAATCCGGTACAGCACGATCGAACTAAACACATCGAGATAGACAGACACTTCATTAAGGAGAAGCTGGAGAGTGGATTGATTTATACACCTTATGTGTCTTCATGTGGCCAACTTGCAGATGTGCAAACCAAGGGCCTAAGTAGCTCAGTGTTTCAGAGTGCAGCATCCAAGCTGGGAATGGAGAACACTTATTCACTAGCTTGAGGGGGAGTGTAGAAAACATGTTTTTGAATTGTATTGTAAACGTGTAAAGTTAGCTGCTTTAGGAAATACTTGTAATAGTTTGTAGTCGTAGAATTAGGCTGATTTAGTTTTGGTATCCCATGAATTATGGAATTAGACAAACAGCCTAGTTAGTTTGCTCTTTTGTAGCTAGGTTTTTTGTATATAGCTAACCTTGTGTATTATTCGAATGATCAAGAGAGAATATTTCCAAAATCTATCCTTCAATTTGCATCAATGTCAATAAAGAAACAGAAGTTATGAGATGAAAAAGAAGAACAAAACACAGTACATCGAAAGCAATAATAGGAACTAAAACAAAAAATCAAAACTCACAGTGGTTTGCAATCACATTATATATCTTTATATATTTTTGTTGTGGTACAAATATTGCAAGAGAAAAATTGGATTATCAATCAACAACAGAAGTATTGTTCTTCATACAGTAAAGAACCTAGAGTAGAAGAGGATGGAGATTATAGGCACAACAATCGGAAATCATGCATCAGACAAAGATTTTAAACCCAAAAATTGTATCAAATCAAAAGTAGTACCTCCATAAGCAATGGATGGTGGGCATCTTTAATTTTGTCTTTTGACTCGAGAGATGTTTCCACCAATTTTGATGCAAGTAATGGAATGAGATTAGTCTCTAGATTTGGTTTAAATCCATCCTTGTTCACTGTGCTACACAATGAAACGAAAATGGAAGCCAACGGTAACAAAATGAGAAAAGCAGTAAACAGATTTGTTTGATAGCATCTAAGATCAGTAACAAACTACTTGTGCTTAATTATTAGCAAAATTAGTCCTCCTGTATAAATAGCTTTTCTACTCTAGCAACATGGAGAAAAACGGCTTCCTCAAATAGACTAGACAAGGACATTGGTTTGGCATGAGAGAGCAGACCATGCGGATCAACATATTTTTAACTCTATATTTTTCGGTCTTAAAATCCTAGCATCTAGAAAGATTTAACCAACGAATACCATCAAAATTAATATAAAGACTTTCATAAAAGAATCATTAATCTAGATAGAACTTAGAAGCTACAAAATGAGTAATTTGAAAATTAAACAAGTCAAAAAAACCAGTGGCAAACCGGTCAAGATGAATGGCAAGCGTTGGTATTCGCAACAGAGGCTTCTTGACTTTCACAAGCTTGTGCAAAAAGGAACCATTTTTGCTTCTCAGTATAACTCTTCCTGCCACAGTTAAATCTCGGTCGAACCAAGTATACCATAAACCACCTCCATAGGTTTGCACATTAACCATGAGATAGCCAGCCTTCGATGATGCGGATTTGGGTTTCAATTTTAGGCATGGACTATCTGTGTGTGCAGCAATCACGTGAAAGCCATTGCCAACTGCATATCTGAGAAACTAGGAGAAACCTTTGATTGATAATTGCTACTAATATTTGATTCATATCTGAGAAACTAAGAGAAACCTTTGATTAATAATTGCTACTAATATTATTGAAGAGACCCACTATAGCCAGGGGATAAAAAGTTAAATAAATTAACAACTGTATAACTATGAAAAACCTAGAGAGATTAACATGTAAAATTAAAACCAATAAATACCCTAGAGACGAACACGAATCATGTCTATTTCCTAATTCAAGTGCAAAGTTTCTAAATGCCCATAGCTACAGTTCTACTCACTGTTCTCCAACAGCAAATGCAACCAAAGAAGACATGTTCCGTGTAAAGAAATAGCGGCCACCAGGTTTTAGGTCCCATTCATCATTCTCCTTCAACAGATGAAAACCAGCAGCAATTAGTTGTCGTTTTGCTTCAGCTACAGAAAAGACAAAAGCAAAACATTAAAACAAAAAGGGAAACAAATAAACTTATACTTGAAAATAACCAGAAGTGCATGCACCATTTCCTTGTTCAAGTAAGAATCTGAGAAATAAATATTATAAACAATGCATAATTAGAACTAAAGACGCTTTTCTTTTAAAAGCTACTACAATACAAAATTGCAGAGAGAATATACTCTCATGTAGGCTTCAAAAGCTCAATTACATGTGCGACAAGGTTCAATGTTATTTGAGAGAGAGAGAGAGAGAGAGAGAACTATACGGTTTTTCACTAAGTTAGAAGGAGACAAGATGGATTAAAATTACGCTCAAGAGAATTAGCAATAATAGCGTAGTAGTCCTTGTCCGTATAATTCATATATAACAACCTATTAACAGTTGAACCTGAAGCAATGCTAAAACAATGCCACCGGTAATGTTATGATACCATGATCTCAGTACTATAGGTGACAAGTATATGCTATAATTTTAGATGAAAACACATTGTTTTGGTGGTACAATTTTCAATGAATCTCACTATCATACAGGTCTTTAAATTTTATCGAAAATTGCATAGTGTTTTGGATCAATATATTCTTGTCTGAGTCTTCGCATGGGTCTTGAAAGAAATCCCATTACCTCATTGTTCTTCTTCACATGGACTTGACGTGTGAGACTAGCAAATTTGTCAAGGCCCATGTGAAGACCCAGTGATAAACTAATCCAATACAATGCTCAACAATACTAACAAAAGTAATGCAACGAAAAAGGAATCTCAACAAATATCTAAAGACCAATATGATCTCGATATTCACCACATCCAAAATAGTACGAGCAAATTTGTGCAACAAATACTATTCCGTTATAGTGAATAGCAGAGACTTGTCACCTATAGCACTAGCATAGTTCATTTTGAAGTTCTATAAATAGATCCCCAAAAATGTATATGAGGCACCACGTTTCTTCAAACGAGCTCTTGTATAGTCTCTAATAGAAAGCCTACCTCTCTTAGTTTCCTTGTATCCCTTCTTCCTTATCTCCCCCATTCTCTCAAAACACTTGTAAGCCTCCACCAAGAGCTTCCAAAATATTCTGAAGTTTTAAACTTTCAACCAAATTCTATATTCAAAAAAGTTCTTATATAATATATGCGTTTGGTTTTTAATGTATGGATTAATTTTCTTTTGATCCACGCCTATCCACTATATCATGCTTGAATGTGAACAATTATCTAGGTAGCATACATATAGGTGTAGACTCATATCCAGTAAGGATAATGTTACATATATTGACTCCAATTTTCATATGTGCCAGATATCTCCGACACTTGTACTTATGATAGTCTAGCCTAGAGACCATTAAATATATGCAAAGTAATATTCTTCATTAAGGTCCTACATGTAACATGACATCCGTTCTATATAAATAATGACTCTGAAAACACGTAACAATAAAGAATACACTTATTCATGTGTAACCTGTTACATCTTTTTTTATCATTCCACATACAATAATTACACTTTTATTTCCGTATTTAAATTAGAATTAAAAAGCAACGACTTAAAAAAAAAAAAAAAAAAAAAAAAAAAAAAAAAAAGCAATGTACTTTGGGTGTACCAGTGGCGTGAAACTGAGTCCATGACTCGTTGAGATAGTCCAGTAAATCCCCAACAATCGACGCAGTACTTGCTCCAATCCCAGAGCACTAAATCACAATTGCAAATTTCATTTCAAAACTTCCACATGAGTATCATATATTGTGTGTGTGTGTGTGTGTGTTTTAGAGAGAGAGAGAGAGAGAGGAGGAGCAGGAGGAGGAGGAGGAGGAGAGAGAGAACCTCGGGAACATGATCGGAGACGGAGCAGAGGAGAGGAGTAGCGGAGAAATAGCGAGTGGAGTTGAATTTGAAGGAAGAGGAAGCCAACGGTGAGCGAGTAAGCTTGGGTAAGAGAAGGAAGGGTTTGAGGGTCGCCGGAGACTGGAGGAGCTGCAGTCGAAGTTGCAGCCGAGTTATGGTGGCCATTTTCCCCTCTCTCCCTCTCTATGGCTGTGCCGATGCTCTTGAGAGTGGCGAGGAGTCGAAAAATTAAGGATAGGATTTATTGCAACTCTGCCCCATAAGTTTGTTAATTTTTGACTTTTTTTTTTGGTTATTTATTTATTTATTTTTGGACAAATTGACCTTGAACTTTTAATTTTAAAAATTTATCCCCAAATTTTCTGATTTGTTGTATATGTTCTATTTTACTAATTTTTTTTTTAATTGAATCAAAGACTTGAGTTTATAAGATTTGCATTTAGGGTTTTAATTAGATTTGAAAATTTTTACTCGAATACAAGATTTTCCATCTTCAAATTATATATAATGGGCTTTTTATTATTAATTTATTAGGAGTTAAGTAAAAGAAAAAATTATCTAAACAACTATCTTTTTTTTAATTTATTTATCAACATGACGTACTCATAACACAAATTTTATTTTCTTTTAATCTGTTTCTTTTTTTTTTCCATAAAAATGTATGTTTTACTACTCTTTATCTGGTTAGAGTTTATTGTTGATTTTAGTTTCTCCCTCCTCGGTTTTCGCGTTTGTTATATTCTCTCTCTATAAAGTTTTTGTTTTTTTTCCCGAATCTCTCTCTAAAAGCTTTTAGTTTTTCTTAGATTTGTTTGTTTAAAAAGGTTTTTTTTTTCTTTTTTTTTTTTCTCTTGAATTGTCATCTTCTTTTTATGTTGTGTTTCTTTTTTTTTTTCCGTCATTTTCTATCTGTGTTTATTGTTGTATTTATCTCAGTTTTTTTTCCTGAATTTTTTTAGGGTTTTTTGATGGCCATATCATGGCCTGAAAATGGGGTAGTGACATGGAATGGTTTAATTAAAAGTAAATGCGCATTAAAATCATCGAATAAATAAAACACATAATATTTCAAAAATTCACCCATAATTTTAAATAGAATTCTCATTTTAAGCTTTCTTTAGAAAACATATCAGAGTTTGACTAGAAAAGTATTGTCCTAAAAGTCTACCAATTTATTTATAGAAAACTGTCAAATAGCTTTTTAATCAACTCAGTGGGTATTTCAAAATACTAAGTTTTTCTTGAGAAAATAGATTTCAGAAATCCAAACTCCGGCATCATCACATAAATAAACGAAACAGAAAATAAGGCACAGATATCCAAACCCAGTCCACAAAGAGAGTATTTAAGTTTACAGACCTTGAAAATAAAAGACTGAATATAAAATACAGATAGATAACTGCTGGACCACAATGGCCTTATAGTACTCCTAATTAATTGGCGCCACTCCCAACACCTCCTGCGGGGGTTAAAATAATAAAACATAAGCTAATAGCATAGTAGGATACACTTGACTCATTTAAAATAATTAGTTCAAAAGGAGTTAGGCTAGGATATGATAAAAAGAATAAGGCCAAATCAATGCGTAATAAATAAATGCAAAAATAACAGTAACTGAAATGCTAGCTTGACAATAGCCGATCGACAACAAGACACACGCTAGGTGTCTAAACAAGGCTTACAAGAAAAAATATTAACCGCCAATGTCTAATCAGATAGGGTTTGAAATTTCATTCCACATACTCGGACATAAACATCACAAGTCTCAAACACCTCACTTGAGTCTCTCAAAAATATTATATCTTCGTATATATATATATATACACTTTTGACCCAAAACGTTTGATACATACATATACTCTCCATTTAAAAAAGTTTACAAATCATTTGATTTCCAAAATGATTTTCAAAATCAAGAATTCATAGCAGCAGTTACAAAAACGAGTTTAGGTATCCTACCTCGAAAGCAAAACAAATCTACCAATAACTTCACGAATACCAAGTCTTCTCACTCCGTTCACCAAAACCTTAAATCAAACCACACATCACAAGACAAATCGTAATTAAACTAAATATCATGTCTAATTAGTGTGCTTAACTTAATTTTAATTAATTTACTGAAATCTTGTGAAAACGTGCAAATTTTCAAATCTTGTTTAAATCCTTTTTTTTTTTTTTTGGTATGTGTTTACGCCCAAATTGTGTCAAAAACAAGCGGTCAATTGTAGCACAATTAGGACGGTCAATCCCACAAGGAGTTGATTAAAACAAACAAGAAAAAATTAGTGGAACAAAAGCGTTAGAGAAATAGGTAATCAAATAAAGAAAAAGAAGAAATATTTTTGTGATTTGTAAAACAAATTTAAAGACAACGCAATTTGAAATGAAGAAAAATTCAATAGTCAAAAGTGGTAAGACATTTAGAATCCCCTATATGTTTAATTTACCTATTTGGATTTTGATTCATAAGATAACTCAATTTAAAGTTTCACATCCCAAACAATCAATTGAAAAATAAAGATTTGAAGAACTTGTGAATTAAAATGTATTTGAGTAAATAAAATTCTCACGTTAAGAACTAGTAAAAATTATCTTATAAGAAATCCAAAAGCGACAATATACCATAAGCAATATTGCAGTAAAAGAGTACTTATAAAATAATGCTATCAATATATCATATCCTGCAACAATCATATAAAAAGAGCTTGACTAAATTTATATAAAAGTTGACAACAAAATATATTGATATGAGAAAGAAATAAGATGAAAGAAAATTATTTAGTCAAATGTATAAACTTTACAAACCATTGGAGAATCAAAACCCAAACAAATTCATTACACATATAGGATCATCTCTAACCTCACCAAAGAACTCTAACCTAGCTTGCAAAGCATTATCACAAAATTCTAGAGAGAAAATATGAGAATAAAAGCAAGAGAAAGATGAGAGAAAGAATGCTAAACTTAGGCTAAAAATCAACAACATTTCCTTAGGCAAAGCACCTATATATAATGTCTAAGGGCTGACAAAAACATTCGGCCATGACAATAAAATGCAAAATTAATTCCAATTAAATGGAACTTACAATGCTTAAATTTGGATATTAAAAACCGATAATGGGGAGAACACAACTAAAAACGTTCAACTTGGAAGAATCCCATGAGTTTTGGACACATGGCACATGCAGAATGGCTAAAAGAAGAAGTGGCAGACATATGGGCCCCATCCGGACACATGGTGCCCGAGGAGTGGAGAAGCACTGCAAACCGGCTGATGCACGGGCCCCACATGGAAGATGGGATGGTACTGTGACTCGTGCATGGAAGGAAACTCGCGCAGGGGAAGGCAATGCGTGCCAAGCGCACGTGGGCGAGGGAGCAGCTGGGCCTCACGGCTGCAGGCAGCAACACGTGTCGTGAGTGGTGGGCGCGTGGCTCGATTCGGCTCAGGTGACTTGGGTTGATGGGCAGCATTTTATTGGGCTTTTTAATTGATTTCTGCTTGTAATTTTGGCCCAAATGTTTTATTTTCCTACAAAACAAATTAAATTAAATTGAAACAAAATATTTCCACATCAAAATATTTTTGAATTAATTTTATGAAAATATCTAATTAAAATTTAATTCATTTTGACAATTTTGAACAATAAAAGTGAATTTTTGTGCACTTATCAGTATGCAAGAAAATTCACTATCAAAACATTTGAAGTGTAATAAAATCAGTCTTAAAATCAAGTCCGAGGGTAGTTGGCCCTACAGACGTGGCAGCTTGCCACGGCCTGTTCAATTGACCAGACAATACGTTCGATTGATTGGACTTGTCCACTTGCCAACCTGGCGACAACGGCTCTAGTTGACATGACACCATTGTTTGGTTGACCGAATGTTGCATTCTCAGAAAGTTCCTGGATTCAGATCTGCTTGAATCGAACCAAAAAAAATATTGTTTTCCCTTTGTCATTTTCCACCAAAATGCACAGAAAAGTTCAAAACACTTATATAAACCACTAGATCATCCTTCTAGCTCGAATTTAACCAATAATTACATATGCAGAAATAGAAAATTCAAATCAATCAAAACACGATATCAGTTGGCTCACTAAGGGGAGGCGACGGCTTACTAGTTAAAGCTTTGGAAGGGCAAATTTGATGTAGGGGGACTCTGGCACGATGACTCCAATCTGGCGATGAGAGCTCCGGTTAGGGGGATGGAGGGCTTGCAACGGCCCTTTCTCACTTTTTCCCGCTTCATGTTTTTTACTTTTTTTTTTTTCTCCTTCTTAATTGAGTTAAAACAAATAAATGGCTAAACAAATAAAAAAAAATGAATGGTTATGATTTAGTTGGGTGAAATCAATGATTGAGATTTATTAGTGTATTTTAGTCATTTTAAATTCAAATATAATAGAGTTAAGGAAATGGGTGTTGGTGTTATTAGTTTTGATTAAGAGGATGTTTCTGCAATATTGAGAAAACATAAGGCATGCCAGTGTACTTTACTCTTAAACCTGGGACACCAATGAAAAAGGAATCAACATCCTTTGTCTTATTTAATGTCCTAAATGATATCTAACCAATTATATTTTGACACATTATTAAAAGAAGTTAGTTTTTAAGGTAAAAAAAATTATAAAGCATTTAAAACTTTTTAAAATAATGTGGCTTAAAGTTATCAATTAGATATCATTTAAGACACAAAAAAAAAAAATAATAAACAAAAGATGTGCATCCATGGAAAAGAGCCTAAATGCATGGGCTGTTCGGGTATTTTACCTCCGCGTTTCAACATAACGTGTCATATTTTCGTCTTACTAACCAACGAGAAAATACCCGTTTGTCTTATTTCTGCAGAATGCAGGGTCACACTTCTTCATCAATGGCGGGAACAATCCAAACCCTCATTCTCACACCTTCACCCACCAAATCCCTCCTATTTTCTCATCGGAACCTACATTTTCCGGCCAAATACGCAATCTCACGCCCTCGCTCCATTTCTCCTTATCGCCGCCGCTTGTCTTGGAGCCCCATAAGAGCCCGCGACTCGTCCAGTCAGGTCTCGCTCTGCCTCTAATTCTGTCATCTTGCACTTTTGTTTGGCTACTGAGAAAATGCGAGAAAATAATAGCCGAATAATCGAGTTAGAATTTTGGAACCATTACTGCCCTTTCGTCTGACATTGAATGTTGCTTAATAGTAGTTCTTCTCTTGTTCATTTCGATTTCTTTCCTTAAATCGTTGAATCTGAGATTGAATGCTGCTTCAGATAGAAGGTAATGGAGAAAATCTTGGTCAGGAATCGGATTCAGCAGAGGGATTACCTTGGGCGAGACCATTATTGAATTTCGCGTCGAGTAATTTTCTACCATTAGGTAATATACTAATTGTGTTTACGTATATATAGTTATATGTATGTATATGTGCGTATATAGAAATTTAATATGTTGTATATTCTTGATTAAGATTTTCTTCTCATTTGCATTTTATGTGCAGCGCTATTGGGTGGAGTAGCATTAGGGCTTGCAAATCCTAGCATAGGTTGTCTTGCTGATAAATTTTCTCTCTCAAAATTTAGCACATTTGGGATATTCATTGTCTCAGGTTTGAACTTTTTAGTTCACGGTACTCAAGTTTCAATTTTCTTGAGTTATATATAATATTCCTATATATACACACACACACATATAGATATGGGTTTGAGTTTTTTTGGTGTTTGCATAGGATTGACATTGCACAGTGAAGATATTGGGGACGCTGCAGAAGCATGGCCTGTGGCAATTCTTGGTCTAGTATGACATTTAACTTTCTTACATGCCTTTAAGCTTTTCGTAGGTTCATTCTTCATGATTTTGTTTTTCTCTCCAGATATTTATTTTGAATCGGAAAATTTTGGTAGATAGGCAGTTTTTGGACATTTATTTAGAGAAAATGGCCGAACCCTTTTTTTTTTTTTCCAGGAAAATAGATGGTGTCCGTTAAAATGTTGACTCACCAGAGTCAATCATGATTGACCAAAGTCAATCATGATTGACCATAGTCAATCGGTGATCGACCGGTTAAATCATGTATAGATCTACCAAGTGGTTATCCATTGGTTGACCATTTAAAAACAAACGGCCATTTTACAAAACTTGGGACACATTTAAAAAAAACACACACACACACACACACATTAAAAAAGGCCATTTACCCACGTACCCCTTTTCCATCTCCTTTTAAAACAACTTTTCCAAATGCACAAGGGCTATTAGGGAAAAAAAAATGGAAGGAGGAAGAGAAGTGTGAGGTTCAGACGGTTAGTAATTGAATTATGGAATCTATGGTTTGTTTGGTGGGGGGTTAAGATAGGGAAGAGATTGGGTTTAAAATTCAAAATCATCTTTTAGAGTATGATTCTGACCTGTCCAAAGTTGGAGGGAATTTTTTTTTTTTTACCCCCATTGAAGATCCTAGGTATTATTTATCCCATTCATAATCGTACTCATTACACAGGTCTCCATTCTATTATTTACTCCATACTTTTCAAGGATAATACTTAATCTTCGGCTCCAACCACAAGAATTTGTCACAGGTTTGCTTATTGATGATAGTTTTATTTATAGATTGGTTGAGAGAAGTATTATATATCACTTTTCTGTTTCATACAGGACTAGCTATATTTTGTTGTATGCCAACTACATTATCAAGTGGTGTGGCACTTACGCAGGTAAGCTTTTCCATAAGGTCTTAATTTCTAGCGAGTTTCTCTTTTTAATTCTTAACATAAGTGTGATATGTATGTGGAGATGAGAAAAGGTTTGTGATTCTTATATGCAGCTTGCCGGAGGAAATTCTGCACTTGCTCTTGCAATGACAGTGATCTCTAATCTGTTGGGAATTTTGATTGTGAGTTTGAGTTTAGTATAATTTTGTGTTATATTGGTTTAGTGTTAATTTTTTGTGTCATGTTGGTGCAATGGCCTCTAAATTTGTGTCATTCAGGTGCTTTCCCCTTTCACATAATTAATGAGCTTCTTTATTCATTGAATATTATTCTGAATGCTTACTAGTGGTAAACTGATGTTTAAGGAATAGTTGAACACAACTAGGGACACTAGGGATTGGTGCTCATCTGATAATGTCTTTTCGTTCATTCTGCAGGATCTTTTGTTTTTGTTTTGTTTTGTTTTTTTTCCTTTTTCTTTTTTCCTGATAAAAACGGTATCCATCCTTAAATTAAAGTAGACTAAGCATTCATTTTATGTGTGGAAACTATATATTTTAAGACAGTTGGTCACACACACAAGCTCAGATGACGTATGTATGTGTGTAGTTATGTATGTCCTGGCAAACTCATATTTCTTCTTAAAATGTTTGCTCATTCAAATTTTTAACATGTTTGAATAATGTATGGATGGCAGCAAAAAGTATTCATTTTCAGGAACACAAAGCATTTATTATATCTTTATTTTCTTGTTGCAGAACCGTGTAACTTTGTTAGCCTCCATAATCAACCTGGTCTCCAAGTGCATTTAGTTTCCGGAACATAATTGCATATTAAATATCTTTCTTTTTCTAGCTGCAGAGCCATTACCCTTTGTTAGCTCTGCTCAATCATTATCAAAATGGCCTCTTGTGGAACCTGTCTCTTCATAATGCTTGTTTCCATGCTGTTTTCCGTAACCACTATGTTTGCCTCTGCATGTATTTCGATGATAAATTCACTTTTTTAGTTGAACATTACAAGCATATGCTAATATTTAGCATTTATAGATTCCATTTTCTATCTCGAGATATATAGCTTCAGGAGTTGGTGTATCTGTTCCAACTAAGCAACTGTTGAAAAGTCTTGTGGTTACATTATTGATCCCGTTGGTCTTGGGGAAGGTAATTAATCTAACACAATGTTTTATATCAATGCTTCTTCCATCCTTCCTTTTTTTTTTTTTTTTTTCCCTTGTGAATCATATCCCTTTTAACATGTTTTCAGCCAGTACTAATTTTACTTTTTATTTATTTATTTTATATTTTATATTTTATATTTTACAATAGGTCTTGCGAGAATCCTTCAAAGGTGAGTGTCATTTGCCTTTCATTGCTTTACAATATTAGTAATTAAGCATGTGAATCTTGTAGTAATCGAGAATGAAAATGACACTGCAAGGTGTACAGCAACCTTATCAGCTCACCAGAATGCAAAGCTAGCATGTTTACAATCCTCTTATTGCAAGTCAATTTCTAATTCAGTGTACGCTTAGAGCCTGTATTTACTTTGGTCTCCTGTTACAAATAAATGTTAGGTATTAAACCCCAATCTCTAATATTCAAGAGCTATAAGTAGCACCCAAAGATTTATAGTGGTTCACTCCCACTGTGAGAACTAGAACTATGTCCATTTCGCCACTACTTCTATACTCTATGTAGAAATTTCTGAAGAAGAATCTAATTTTCTGTATTCATTCTCCTTTTTAATCATAATCTGAAGAGTACATACATATATATACATAGAAGCCCTAGCTGTACACACCCTAAAAAACAAGAAGAGGAAACGGAATCCTCATAAAGAGGAAAGTCTTCCTTTAAAATAGGAAACAATAAAGCAGGAAAGAATATACAAAGAAAATTAACTACTTTCCTAAAAAGTTTGAGGAACGTATTTCAACACTCCCCCTCAAGTTGGATTGTATATGTTGAACATTCCCAACTTGCTACTTAGTTCCTCAAAGTTGATTCTTGGA
>JAFMPE010164485.1:553-20341 GCA_024759925.1 Ficus religiosa
AAACAGAGTCTCTAAGACAGTTTACCCATAAAAGAAAAATAAACAAAAAAACTCATTCAAAATGGTGTACAAATACATAACAATCTTTTTTTTTTTTTTTTTGATGAATAACATACCATCCATTACTCTTATACAAATATTGCCGATAAGTAAAAAATTTCCTCCAAACTTGCAAGAAAAACGGAACTAATCGTAACAAAACCTTCAAGTATTGTTTTAAAAATATGTTTGATTTAAAAAAACATGGTCAAAGGAAAGAGAAAAAGAGGATGAGAACAAATATTGCTATAAAACACAAAAGACAGAGCACCAAACAGAGAAAAACTTGGTCAAAACCAAATAGAAAAACCCAATAAATCTATAAAATAATCAAAACAAATTTAGAAGAGAATATTCAAGAAGGGAAAATAAATACTAACAACATTGAAGGGAAAAAATAACAAAAAGTAAATAAATAAATGAAATCAAAAAAAGAAAATCCTCTCCGGAGAAAAAATAAATAGAACACCAAATAATGAAACAAGAACATAATGAAAGGAAATAAAAAATCAAAAACACCTTGCAGGATATTTCCAAAAGAATAAAAAATGAAAAATAAAAACCCCCTTGAAGGAGCCCTCCCATACCTAAAACTCGAAGAGTTCCAAAAACCACCTTGAACTCAGACAACTAAACTATGTGTAAAAACCCCCCTCTCTCTCTCTCTCTCTCTTAACTTTTTCTCAACAATGTGAAATGAGTTTTCTCTCTCTAACTTTCTCTCTTAACAATGCAAAATGAGTGTGATGTGATTTATCAGTGACAGTGTAGTAATAGTGACAGCACTATAATAGCTTTCTGGGACGATTACAAAAATTTTGAAAATAAAAAAAATAAAAGGACGCATCAAAGCGATGCGTTTTTTACGACCAAAAATGAACATTAGATCAATCATCTACTTTTTTATATATTTAGGATTAGGAAGTTAAAAGGTTGATGCCATCGATCGGGAGATGTTGGAGATCAGGTATACAACATCGCAAATCTCAATCCCGAGATGAGCGACAACTAACTTCGTGATAGGTGGGGTTGGACCCAAACTCTAGTGGCAGCTCATGGGAGTTCCAGACCGACAAAGTCCTTGGCGATTAAAGCAACTACTCTAGTCGAATTTCTTCTCCTAGTGCCAAATCTATGGTGGGTCGACAAGCACGGGGGCTAGGGGAGTGGCAACGACGCTAAAGACTCGCAAAGGCCGGTAGGAGCCAAGGTCACAATGTCATGAGATGAAGAATACGAGATCTAATGCGATTTTCTTTGATTTTTTTTTTTTTTTCTTTTTATCACAAATTATCATAGTTAGTCATTGATTAATTAAAAATTTGTTATTTATATTACGATTAATTAATGATTAACTACAACAAATCATTGATTGATCAAAATATATTATATGATCAATTTATTGATCATTTAACAAAAATGATTGCCCATTAAAAACAACCATTTTCTTAATCTTTATAATTTTCGGGCATTGTTAAAACAAAAATGAGCTTTAAAAAAAGCATTTAGATAATAGATATAACCCATATTTGTCTTTTGTTTATTGTTTTCTTTTTTTCCGCAAAATAAATGTCATTTAAGCAAACTTAACAACTAGCTTTTATAGTCAACGGGAAATGAGATGAAAGGTATGAGAATGGCTCAATAAGTAAATGAAGATTAGAATTGTTAAGTTGTGCAATGTTCTTATCGTGCTCCGTCTATTTCCGTGGTGAACTCCTGAGCATTCAGTAGAAGTGGAACCTGCATTTCCAGATTGACAGTACGCTTTCCTCGAGTCAATCAAGGCAACCACTATACTTCTCCTCTTGCAACTTTAAAGGAGTTAAAGTGCCGCCAAAGTGCCGGCGGATCGATGTGGCTAACCCAACCATCGGAAACAGGCGGACTCTTTTGCTTCCCAAATCGGTGTTAACATCCAACAACATAATTAGCAACTCAGACAGGTGTATGCCTCTTACTGCTATAATCAAGACCCCTATCTCGTGTATGCATATACCCCTTGATACGACTAATTTAGCCGCCAGAAAAACAAACAAATACCGAAAGACCGAGAATAATAAAGGGAACAAGACCGGGCACGCAACAAAGAAAAAGCAAGCTTAAAGAAGAAGAAAGAATAACCAAGAATGGCATCTGTCTGCTTCGTGTGCTGCAACTGCAAACCAAGAACAAATTGTTCTGAATTTGTGGACCACTATTTTAGAAAGGGAGTCTCCACACAAATAACAGGAATTAAAAAGATGAAAGATCTATTATCCATAGCATAAAGCAACCAGTTCCAAAAGTATGGCGACCACTCGAAATAACGAGCAACCATATACAGAGAGAGTTGAACGATACCAAAGACAGGAAGAAAATTTCAAAATCCAGAAATCTAAAATAAAAAACCCAGCTCCCATCAAAGCACAAGGAGAGAAGATAAAAATATCAATGAGCCCAGACATTTCAAAACTGATGCATGTTTTCCGAAACAGAACCATCACATAACAAAGAAACGAGTAATTCCTTCACTGACAAATTCATGGTACTGACCGCAAACAGCTTGAAACAGTTTATGAATCCATGACTATACGCAATGATTATGGAAATGATGCAGCAACTTCTTAATGCTTCTCATTGATTCTAGCAACACATATACACTAGAAAATAAACCACAATTCAAACAGAAAAGCCTTCCAGCGAAAAGAGGATCTAAGAAATTAGACACACGAACATGATGAACATGCCTGGAATGTCTAAGAAGATGGCTATAAATCACTCTTTACAAAATAATCATGGAAAAGCTAATAATGCATATTGTATCAATCATGCATATCAGGGAAAGGTTTCAACTTCAGGAAGTAAGAAAAAATACAACCACCAATGCATATTAAGAAAAAATACAAACACCAATGCAAATTACTCGAAAATATTTTGTCAAATTGGCATTATAGACAAGACGACAAAACTCGAGGTAAATGCCAGATATGCAACGATCTTGCCAAGAACTTAAACAAGATAATTAAAATGTAAAGACTAGTACCATGCAAATCAAACCCATAAAACAACTGCCAAAAATGATGAAGAATAGAAATCTGGAAAATTAATCCAAAAAATAAAAAGGAAAGAAATTGAACCCAGAAAGGAAAAAAAAAAAAAAAAACAAAAACAAAAGAGGCAGCCAAAGAACAGAAAGGCAGAAAAATCGCAAAATCCATAACTGAAATCAAACAGCTAAATAAACAACAAAAAAAAGGGGAGGAAAATGATCACATACCAGAAACCGCAACTAAAAAAGAACAAACAGAATAGTAATTTGAATCATAACTCAGACTGTTAAACAAATTCGTTCAGTCATAAATATTCACACCAGAATAATACTTTACATATACAGTTAAAAAAAAAAAAAAAGCACAGAGGACCCTAGTAGAGAGGGGACTTTAAGATGCAAGTTTCCATCTAGCAAGCATAGTTCTTCAACCCAATTACCAATCAAATAATCAGCTGTACAAATTAGCTGAAATGCAACAACTAAAACAATAAGCTTGATAAAATCAAACAAGTTTCCATTCAATTTAGCCATAAACACACCATCAGCTTCCAACTAAAACATGTTCCAAACTAAATAAGAAAGTATGAGTTAAAAAAAAAAAAAGGGGGGGAAATTCTTTAGCCCCATTCTTCTGCTGTCCAAGTTTTAAGACCAAGTTTGTGGCCTGAACTTCAAACTTTCCGAGCATTGCTGGTACAGTAAGTATCTTAATGATTTAAAATGTTTCAACAAGAGCTTTTGATCGAAGCAAAATCTTGCATGTAGAAGAACGGGAGAGGTTCTAGAAAGAAGGAAGAGCGTCTTGGAGTGTCAACTAAGTTTTTGGCTGCTATGGGCTTTCGTTAGGCACTACAAGCCTCTGGCTCTTATCAAACAGTAAACGTGCGGAAAACACTCAAAACATGCCACGAAACATGAGGGAAGACACTAAACATGTACACACACACACACATACACAAATCTGGAGCAGGTAGCAGGGAATTATTCGTCCTAAGATATCATAAATAATCACAAAACTAGACTCCATAGAAAAGATAGAAGAAATTCTGATGCGGCAGATCCAAAACCACAACAGACGATGGCCAGAATAATCAACCAACAAACAATTGATCTACATATATTAACATTTGAAGCCTCATTGCTCTCAAAAACTTGACATAATCGAAACCAACAACGTGTGAGGATTAAAAACCTCGCTGTTCTCCCAAGTCCAAACTTGTCATGCTCAAAAAACAAACAAATAAGTTGACTAAAAAACCCGAGCCTTTCTTCAAACTCGAGACACTCGAAGCAAGAAATATAGGATGTTTAACGCCAGGCTTACACAACCTATGGTGCACATCTCAACATCGTCTATAAACCGTAAACGCTAATGATATCACAACACACATTCACAACAAAGCAAGCCAAAATTGAAACTAACATTTAACAATACTAGCTGATTATATTTCATAAATAAAAATACGCAGTTCCACAAAATATCTACTACTGATGCAGTTAGAAGCCACAAGCTTCAAAATTAGCAATAAACACTACACAAAACGAAATACAAACTCCTTAATGAGTAGCCATTATAAGTTAATAAGCCCAAAAATACCCATCAACACAGGTATACCTCCCATTAATTATCAGACAACTTAAGCTCCTCCAGCACCCACTTCACTTGTTCGTTAATCAACTGATTCTTCCTCACAAACAGCTCTAGCTCATCGATATGAAGCTTTTTCCACTTCGCGTCCAACTCCGCTTTCTTCGACTCCGGAAGCAAATCAAGTCCCTCCTTCAAGACATGCTCCGGCAGGCTCTTCATACCGATTCCGATCGTCTCGCTCAAACTACCGGAAAAGCTTGCTTTTTCATCACTTTTAATCAATTTTGAAACCTCCTTTGGAACCGCAGGCAAAGCTGACTTAGCCTTTCCGTTAGTTTTCTGACTACTCTTCACCGCAGCCACAGTAGCCGCAGTGCCGTTTGAGTTTGGCTCTTCCGCTGCCTTGCCGCCCCAAATCTTCTTCGACAACTCGAAGACATTCTGCTCGTGCGGCTTGGTCGGGTTGTACTTCTTTTTCGATGCGTTGTTCCGGTACTTCCGCTTCAACCTTCGGATTTTATCCGTCAGTTGCGCCACCTTCGAGACCTCGATGTGAAGCGACTTCTTGATGAAATCATGGAAGGCGTTCATGTCGGAAGTTGGGTCCGCACCTCGCTTGGAGGCGTAATCGATCATCCCGTTGAGAATCACTATCTCATCCTCCTCACTCCAAAGCCTCTGGAACAGCTTCTTCGACTCGTCTGCACCGGACTTCTTCGGATCCTCGTCCTCCTCATCGTCCTCCTCCTCCTCCGCATCAGAAGGAGGCGCTTCGGCGGCGCTCTTCTTCTTGGCCCGCTTCTTCGAGTCCTCGACCTCTCGCGGCCGCTTCGCCGACGGCTTCTTCTCCGGAGTGGCCACCACGGAGGGCTTCGCCAACGACTTCTTCTCCGAAGTGGCCACCACGGAGGGCTTCGCCGACGACTTCTTCTCCGGAGGGGCCACCACGGAGGGCTTCGATCTGGTCTTCTTGTCCTCCATCGGCTTCGAAGCTATGGGCTTGATAGGCAACTCGGCCGGCTCGGAGTCGGAGCTAGTCTCGTCATCGGACTCGGACTGGTCCGTCTTCTTCGATGGAACCGATGATGGTTTGGGGGTTGGTTGAACCTCCTCGTCTTCAGAAGCTTCTGCTTCTGCTTCTGGGTGATCTTCTTCTTCTTCTTCGGAAGAGGTTTCCTCTTCTTCCTCCGAGGAAGAAGCCGCCGGGGGTATGTCCAGATGCGAAGGACGCCGAGGAGCCATGGAAGGAAGGAGAGAGGAGAATAGGGTTTCAAAGCAAATAGAAAGATTAGGTTACCCGGTAGTGTGAGTTAGCCCTAATTATTTTATTTATAAAGAAAAAAATTAAGAAAATTAGGGAAAAAAAATGATAAAATTGTGATAAAGTATTTTTTATTTACCCATCAATAGAACTTAGGTTTTGTTTGGCTATAAGTTTATTCTAAATTAAATTGTATTTTTTTTTATCATAGTTTTTATCTTTTTTTAAAAAAATTTTTTGTCTTTTCTGAAAATTTTTTTTGTCTTTTCTCAAAAATTACTATTGAAACTTAAAAATCTTAAACTAAACTCATTCACCAAACAAACCTTTATTTTTAAACAGTTCAGATGTAATCAAATGACTAAAATGTTATTTATGTACGATAATTATTATATATTTTATTTTACATTAGTATTGACCAAAAAATTAAAAAATAATAAAAAAAGAATAAAGGTTGGGGGGAGGGGAAATTTTCATCGCCAGGGTCGGGAAGGAGGGAGGGACTGGGCTAATCTGCGTCGGGGGAGGGAGGGGGAAGGGGCAGATCTGGTTAGGGGGAGTGGTGGTCCGTTATTAGTGTCCGGAGGGGGTTCAACGCCGATGCGAGGGGGAGGCAGGGCTGATTGGGCTTTGGGGGAGTGGGTTCATTGCCAGCATCGGCAAGGAAGTCACCGGAATCAGAGAAGGAAGTTGGTGTTTTAATTAATTAATTTATTTATTTATTAATATATACTAATATGAAATAAGATGTATCATAATTATTATACACAAATAATATTTTAACTGTTTGATTATATCTTAACAGTTTAAAAATGAATATCGATAGGGTGTATAAAAGGACTTTACCATACTCATTCCCCAAAAAAAAAAAAAAAGCTATTTTAATATAAATCTAAAAAAAAATTGTTTTGGATTAATTATAAAAAATTCCCTAATCTATTAATTTATCTATGAATTAGTTATATACATATACATATATATATATATATTGTTAAAGATTAAGCGGGGGTTTGGTCATAAGTTTAGTTTAAACTAAACTGTACTTTTTTTATCATGATTTTTGTCTTTTTCTGAAAAAGTTTTTTGTCTTTTCTGAAAAATTATTATTAAAACTTAAAAATCTTAAACTAAGAGCTTGTTTGGGGATAAGTTCATTTTGAACTAAATTGTACTTTTTTCATCATGTTTTTATCTTTTTCTGAAAAAGTTTTTTGTCTTTTCTGAAAAAGTTTTTTGTCTTTTCTAAAAAATTACTATTGAAACTTAAAAATCTAAGGGTCCGTTTGGTTCACCAGTTTGAGTTAGAAATTTTAAGTTTCAATAGTAATTTTTGTTGACTTTTTCAGAAAAGACAAAAAACTTTTTGGGAAAAAGACAAAAACTGATATGAAAATTTTATGTTCGAGTTGACAAACCAAATGCTCCAAAACTAAACTCATTCACCAAACACCCCCTAAATTCATTCACCAAACACCCCCTAAGGGTCTGTTTGGTGAATGAGTTTGAATTAAGATTTTTAAGTTGAGTTGAATATAAATTAAGTTGAGAGTTAAAGACGAGGGTTTGGTAAAAAATTTTAGTTGAAAAGTTTAGTGCTTGTTTGGATTGGTAACTAAAATTTTTGTCCTTTTCTCAAAAAGTTTTTTGTCTTTTCTAAAAAAGTTTTTTGTCTTATCTAAAAAATCAAAAAAAATTACTATTACAATTAAAATATTTCAACTCAAATTAACCAACCAAACAAACCTTTAACTTGAGTTGGTGTTTGGATGTAAAAAAAATTTGAGATAAAAATTTAACTTGAGTTAAGTATTTGATAAAAAAAAATTTGAGATGAAAATTCTTTAAAAAAAATAAAAATAAAATAAAACTTAATTATTAAAAATAAATTATTACAACAATATAAAATTAAATCAAAATAAAATTCTTCAAAAAAATAAAAATAAAATAAAATTCATCTCCTTCTCTCTCTTCCCTCCCCTTCCACCGTTGCCCACCCCACCATCATGACTCACCATGAACCAGTCCATCCCTTTTCTTTTTTTCTTTTTTTGCTCAAATGATAGTTTAAACTCAGAAAAGGGTGAAGCAAACGTCCTATTAAACTCTTTTCAAAGGACAAATGTGATGTAACTCTCTGTCCTTTCTATTTCAATGGACAGGCTGATAGGAGTCAAAGGACACTAGCATGGAAAACAGCATTACAACGTGTCTTGCACGTTTCATCTAATAATTTTTTTTAAAAAAATTTTAATTAAAAATTAAAAAATATTTTAGTTTTAGGTTTTGTTTTGTTTTTGTAATTTCGCACTTGTAAATTCTGCACAATACAGCTGGTCTTCCTAATCATTTTATCACTCGAAATTAATAATCAAAATTTTTTAATTGAGTTAAATTGGATTTGAGTTATGTGTTTAGAATAAAAAACTGTTTGTCGTGAAAAAAAAAAAAAAAGAAAATTAATCCTATTGGTTTGTTTGGTGAACTAGTTTGAGTTAGGATTTTTAAGTTTTAATAGTAAATTTTTTTTGAATTTTCAGAAAAAACAAAAAACTTTTTGGGAAAAAGAAAAACTTTTTGGGAAAAAGACAAAAAAAAGTTTGAGTTACATGATTTGAACCATTCAACCAAACAACCCTTATATTTGGGGCAACCATTTTAGGCACTTGCAATATTCTATTTTAGGGGCTGTTTGGTCCATAAGTTTAACTCAAGTTAAACTGTACTTTCTTTTGTCTTTTTCTGAAAAAGTTTTTTGTCTTTTCTAAAAAAATTTTTTGTTTTTTCTAAAAAGTCAACAAAAATTACTATTGAAATTTAAAATTTAAAACTCAACTCATTCATTAAACAAACTTAATTTAACATTTAAATAATTGTTTGGCTTGTGTAATTTGGATGAACCATTCTAATGGTTTATTTGAGGTTTTTCACATAAATGACAAAAGGAACTCCCCCAAAATTTTGGGCAATTCCCATCTATTTTCTACAGTGAAAGTGAAAAAAAAAATACAAAGATACTTTCTGATTTATATTTTAAATTGTTTTTTCCAGACACATATTTAAAAGCTTATGTTCAAAAGTTTTATTTAGCATGTTAAATTCAAACTTCAGTTCATATGGCTGTTCAAATATTTCTGTTTAAGATTTTTCATTCAAATGGTTCTAATCCAAATATTTATGTTTGGTTGCTTCTCCCAATCGAATCATTAATGTTTGGGGGACAACATTTTAACAATTTAGATGTTTTTCTACAATGTTAAACGTTTCTATAAAAAAAAAAAATGTATACATACAAATGTTTCTAACTAAATGTTTTTCTCAAACGGACCCATAGTCTTTTATCACTAAAGGTAGAAGAGTATTTTTATTTATTTTCTACAAGCATTTATGAAAAACCATAGTATTTTTTTTTTTCGTGTCCTAATTTGGTTCTTTAGTTCACAACCATCTCTTCCTCCTACTATACATCACATTGAGATCCCCCCAACCACCCTCACTCTGAACATGATAAAATTTTATTAGATTTGTTAAAAAAAAAAAAAAAGGTAATTTTCAAATGAATTTTTCTAATATTTATCCAGATACCATTCTAGTGACTTCACATTTTTCATAGTGACAAACAACTTACGTATCCAAACGTTATTTTTGAATTAAAAAGGTGACTTTTCATTATAAATTAAGAAATAAATTTCAATGTATAAAAACCAAAACATAGGGAACCAAATGAACCCTAAACAGATGATTGAATAGGGAAAACAACATTGTTGTTTTTTTTTTTTTTTTTTTTGAACTTAGGGTGATGGGATTAAACCTCTATACTTTTAGATGGAGTTAACTATGGTAATACTCCTAGGCTAAACGTACAACGGCGAAATAACATTATTCTTTATTATACTTATTAGACAATTAGAAACAAATCACATCATTGCCAATTGCCATAAGCTCTTAACACCAAAAGCTCACACTTGTTTGTGAAACAACAAACAACCAATAGCTGGCAAGTCTGTCCAAGTCTCTCAACATTTTCCTCGTACTCTTTCTTAAAGACGATACATGTAAGTTTTCCTGGTGAGTTTCTTACCAATCCTTCTTCACTTGAGCGTTTTTGATCTCTTTATCTAAATCTTTGACATTATCATTTGATTCAGAGTACAATGCATGTGTAATTATATATTTTGTTTTATCTTCTTTTATATCAAATGCATAGATAATTGTATTTTTTGGCTTTTCTTATGTGAAAATTTGTTTCCCGAGGCATGTTGGTTTCTTTCTACTTGTGATTTATTTGGTTTATTGTGGAAAATAGTAGGTCCTCTGTGGATCAAATGTGACGAGAAATAGATATAGTTACGACGTTAAAGCGTACTTAGTATTATAGAAAAACTATTGTTGTTGTTATTTTTATGATTTTTACTGCATAATTTAGACATTCCATGAGTGTTTAAGTATAGAACAGTGTCTTTGACTCTGAAGAAAATGGCAGATTGTTGAATACTATGGGCATTTTGACTTTACTGCCCCCCCCCCCCCCAAAAAAAAAAAAAAAAAAAAAAAAAAAAAGACTTTAGAGATAACCTGTTGGACAGCTGATGCATGCTATCTCATTTTTTGTTTGTCCTTACATCAATCTCAACCCTTCAAAATGACAATGAGTGGCTAGGATCAAAGTGAAGTTTGGATTCTTAGTAGTGAGATGGAGGAATTAAAGCACAACCCATGTAAAATTGGCAAAAATATGCAATATCAAAAAAAATAAAATAAAATAAAAAGCAAAAAATAAAAAGGAAATTTTACTTTGTATTAAAAAAATTTTAAAAAAAAAGAACAAAAAAATAAAGCAACTGGTGGGGTTGGGTGGGTGGTGCGAAACGAGGGATCTCCTATGCTCTGTCTCTCTCTTCTTTCTCTCTCTTCTCTTCTCTTCTCTGCATATCTGTCAATCTGTGACCTTTTCGTCGTCTGGATCTGTAAGTTTAACTTAAATTTTGAATCTTTTTTTTTTTTTGTTTCGTTAAATTTGTGTAAAATCTTTTTGAGATCTGACATTTGACTTCTCTTTTCCACTCTGGTTTCATTTCGAACAACTCCCTAACCATGGCTTTTTTCTTTTTTCTTTTTAGACCCATATTCTTTGTTCATCAACCATCTTTCTATTTTCAAGGAAAAAAAGAAAAAGAAAAAAGAAAACTATCATCAAGTAATATGGGTTCTCATTTTTCTTCCTAGAATTTTTTTTTTTTTTTTTTTGTTTCTCTCTGAATTTTGGTCTCTCCTATATCATCAACTGATATGGGTTTTCCTTCTTGGAAAACCAACTTGTTCATTTATCTTGGCTTTTTTCTTTAATCCATATATATATATATATATATATATACGTTGGTATTAAAATTGACAAAAGCAAGGTCCAACGTCAGAAAAATGCACATAGTAAGCATGTAATCATCACATCTCAACCAAAAGTGAGTTTTTTTGCTGAGAAAAGAGGAAAGAAGAGAGTAAAGAAAGGTGATTTGAAAAAAAGAAAAAAGAAAAGGGAAAGAAAGATCTAACGAAGAAGAAGATGTTCTAAAAAAAAATGGTGTAGGAGTAGTTCACATGAGAGAGAGAGTGAGAGGCGTGTGGAGGGGGTGGAAAAAAAAAAAGGAGAGAGAAAAGTTATTCGGATGCTGACGAAGGGAAATGGTTTTCATTTCTGTTACATGTGTTAGATACTAACAAACCTTTTTATTCATATTAATTAACTTTTCTTATAAAAAAATAAAATAAAAACAATGCAATAATGAAATTTTACATCCATAAATTATTAGTAAGGTTGTATTTAGAGAACAAAAAAGGTGAATAATGATGGTAAATGAGCAAAAATACATAAAATTAAAAACGTTAATTCAACTTAAATAATGTTTGATTAAAAAAAATGTAATGAAGTATAACTAAGTTTTTTGGTTTTTGTTTTGATATAAGGAATTAAGTGGGATTGAAGAGAAAAAATTAACAACCTGAAAAATGAGTGTTACAAATTCATAACATTATCATGTCATAATAAAGTGAACAATCACATTTATCGTCATATTTATTCATATTTATGATAAGGTTTACTATTTATTGTAAAAAATTGAGTTATAGTAAAAATTAAATACTTTTTTTTAAGAGTTTAGACTCACATATGAAAGTTTTTTTTTAATTAACATTATTCTTTAATATTAATAAAAAAATAGTTATTTTAAATATTAAAATTCTAAATTAAAACTTATAATCACATGTCTAAAAAATATATATATATTTTTTAAATCCTTATTCATATTTCTAAAGTTTTTTTGAAGAAATGCTCATCTTATTATGTGTACCTTTTTTCCCCCCTCAAATTCCAAGTTTAAAGTTAAATTGTGATCAAGTCTAATTGTTATGAATTTTTTCTTACTTCTTTCCAATATCTAATTCGTGTGTGTGTGTGTGTTTTTTTTCTGTTCTTTTTTTTTTTTCTGGATTTTTCAGTTGATTAAACTTTTTTCGCTCTTTCTTTATAACAGATAGATAAATATTTCTATTTTTGTTGAATGATATACAAGTAATTTTTTTTTAATAATTTGCATTTTCGTGTAATAAATATTTTAACCTTTGCACTTTGTCATAAAAGAATTAAGTTCAACAAATATACTCATAGTCCATTTAATAAATGATATGAAGAGTTTATTGTTCTATTTTGAGCAATTATATTTAACATTTTGATATACAAAGTAATTTAAAATGACAAATTAAAAGTTGCAAATTTAACAAAGGAATATAAAAAATTGTATAGTTGATTATATTTCATGTAATAAAGAATTTATCCTCATAGATAATTATATGTATTGTTATTTATATTTTACGCTATTTAAATTTCAATTACAACTACTACGTGCATTCAAACTAGTGTAAAAAAAAGAAAGAACTTGATCACATCATATTTAAATTTTGATACAATTTTTAAATGTATTCAGAAGAGTTTTTTTTTTTTTTTTTTTAATTCCTATATTTTCATATATCATTCATACATTTTTCATAAGTAACCAAAAAGCTAAAAAAAGCTTTAAAGGAAACTATCTCAAACAGATCTCAAGATTAGTAAAATTCTGGATTTTAGAGGGTATGTTTAGAACCAGACTTTAGAGGAGAAAAGAAAAAAAAAATTATTTTTCCTTTTTTGCAGTTGAAAAAAGATGAGAAAAAAATTAGATAAAAAAAATATGAGAGCAAATTTAAAAAGGAAATGTTGGATTCTATTTTTCCTAAAAATGGATGAGAAAATCAAACTTTAAGGGCGTGTTTGGGATAGGGGATAGATCTCAGAGTGGGAGCGAGGGTTGTGTTCCGCGATGATGGTAGGGGTTAGGTTTTGGTATCGGAGCCAAGGTCGGGGTTTCAAGACAGCGATCGAGGTCAGGTTTCGGGTTGGGAGTTGAGATTAGGTTTCAGGATAGGAGTCAGGATCAGGTTTCAGAATTGGTATCGGGTTTCAGTATAATGCCCTAAAAATTCCTAAACTTGATTTGATGAATTATTATGGATTTCATTTATTAATATATTTCTAATGAATTTTTTGATGAATATTAAATTTTAAGTTCATGAATGATTTAATATTTATCATCCATATGATGATGCTGATGCTTTAATAATTTTGAATTTCTTTTTTAAATGAGAAATTATAGAGATATAGAAAATAAATCGAACCATATAAATTATACGAAAAATTTATTATGTCATAGTTAGACATAAATGTCAATTTTTGAGAAGGAATCCTAATTATTGTTAGTAGATCAATTTGATGATCGGAAATTGCACCATATAACATATTTAGTAAGATTTCCATTATAATCTCTAATGTGGTTTCTTTTATGCTATTACATAATAATAAAGTGATTCTTATTCAAAAAAAAAAAAAAAAAAAAACTAATGAATATAATAACATATTTTCAAATGTCGATAAATTATGATTTTACGTTTTACTTTATTCCCATTTTACCCCTTTTTTTTTCACTCTATCAATCTCCTATGCTCTATTCTATCTCTTATCTCTCTCTCTTTCCCATTTGTCTGTCTCTCTCCTCGTCGACCGGAGATCGGGACGGCAATGGTCTTGGGATCGCGATGGTGACGAAAAGGTAAACTTGATGTTCCTCTGGCGACGAGGCTGCAATGGTCGTCGCGAATCTCAATCACTATTTTTTCTCTGGCAAGCCGCTATGAAACTCGGTCTGATGTTTATCCGGCGATGAGGTTGAGTGAGCCGGTGTATGGGTGCGACTGATCTGGCTTCCATCGCGTTTCTTTTCCGGGCAACATTTTTCGTCGCGATCTTTCTGTCTTTGGGTTTTTGGATTTGTTTTGCAGGTTAAAGTGGTCGTGGTTTTATCTCAATAATTATGGTGGCGGTGATTGTGGCGGCGATGATTGTTGTGGCGATGACAGTGGCAGCAGCTACTATGGCGGCGGGGACTATGGCAGCAACATGAGGAATTGGGTTAGGGTTTGTGGCAGGGGGTTGATTTGTTGGATTTAGGGAATTTTCGGGTTGTTTTTAGATTTTTGTTAAAAAAATTTGTGTAATTTTGTTAATTTCATGAAATACATAAAGGTAAATATCCTATAAAATGAAAAAACTAAAAAAAATAAAAAAGAAAACCATATTTTGTTTTACTAGTAAATACCCAGATTTACTATGACTATATTATATTGTAAATTTTTTTTTTATCAGAATACATGAAAAAAGTAAATATTAGATTTACTAGTAAATACTTATGACTAGTTTATAAGACAATTTTATAAGACAATTTTAAATCTAATTTTCATGACTAGCTTATAAACTAGTAAATACTAAGATTTATTAATCAGTATTTGATTTATTTAATTTATTTAATAAATTGATAATTTTCAAGTAAACATTTTGATTTACTTAATAAATACATAAACATTTTGATTTCAGAGTAATTTCATGAAATACATAAAGGTAAATATCATACAAAATGAAAAAACTAAAAAAATAAAAAAAAAAAAACCAGATTTTGTTTTACTATTACCCAGATTTACTATGATTATATTATATTGTAAATTTTTTATCATAATAAATGAAAAAAGTAAATATTAGATTTACTAGTAAATACTTATGACTAGTTTATAAGACAATTTTAAATCTAATTTTTATGACTATTTTATAAACTAGTCACATCTAAATACTAAGATTTATTAATCAGTATTTAAGCAACTGATCACATCTTCAAAAGAGCTCCAATTAATTGTTTATTACTCATTTTAAATAAGCATTCAACAACTATTATTAATCTTTTTTTTCACACATATTTACATAGAAATAATTATGTATAGTGTATGCCTTGCATAGTGTCATGTAAGGAACATCAGTGATCCTATCGCCAAGCCCAATATCCGGCCTCGCCTCTCCAAAGGCCTTCTTAAGCGCTTCAGCCTTGTTCTTCCCAACAAGTATCCCCGGCCTGCTAACAAAACCCGTCGCTCGACCTTTGTACGTCTCAATCTCGTCCCCAAAACCACATCAGCACCAGGATACTCCATCAAAAACGCCTCCACCATGATCCTCGGATTTTTTTTTATCATAATAAATGAAAAAAGTAAATATTAGATTTACTAGTAAATACTTTGATTTCGGATTTTGTTTATCATAATAACTGAAAAAAGTAAATATTAGATTTACAAGTAAATACTTGGAATTGCTGTATTTGTCTAGATTTAGTAGTAAATACTCAGATCTGCTATATTTGTTTGGTAAATCATGTCTAATAAATATTGATTTTACCCAATAATATATAGATTCATAAGACAATTTTAAATCTAATTTTTATGACTAGTTTATAAACTAGTAAATACTAAGATTTATTAATCAGTATTTGATTTATTTGATAAATTGATAATTTTCATATCAACGTAAATATTGTATTTACTAGTAAGTGCTAATATTGACTACGATAAAGTAGAGAACGTGAATACTATATTTACAAATGAACTATGTAATTAACATTAAATAGAATTACTGAACAATTCTAAATTTAAAACATTTAGGACAAATACAAAGATTTACAATTAAATAGTAAGATCTAGCAAATCTTATTATTTACTTGATAAATTGATAATTTATAATAACCTAAATACTATACGTATTGGCAAATACTATATTTATTAGTAAATGTCAGTTTACTAGTAAATACTAGATTTACAAATAAATACTCAAACTTACTATGTTTGTTTAGTAAATCATGTCCAATAAATATTAGTTTTACCTCATAATAAATAGATTTACAAGATAAGTTTAAATCTAAAAAAATTTAGGACTAATTTATAAACTAGTAAATATTAAGATTTCCGAGTAAATACTAAGATTTACAAGTAAATATTTTGATTTACTTGATTAATAGGTAATTTTTATAACAACGTAAATACTATATTTACTCATAAATACTAGGACTAATTTATAAACAAGTAAATATTAAGATTTCAGGGTAAATACTAAGATTTGCAAGTAAACATTTTGATTTACTTAATAAAGTAGGTAATTTTTTATAACAATTGTTGTTACGTTCAAACTATCTTTCTAAAGTGGTCAATTGTAATTAGATCGGGTGGTCATATCTACTAGGAGGTGATAAAAATAGCCAAGGAAACGTTAGCAGATAAGAACGTTAGAGAAGAAAATATTTAGAAAAAAGTAAAAGAGAAATATTTTTTTAGATTTTTGTTTGCGAAAATTAAAAGAGAAAATGCAATTTAGAGACTCGAATAAGAGAAAAAGGTAAGGTATCAAGAATCCTTTATGTATTTTGCATTCTAATGGCAAAATTGATTCATACATAACTCAATTGCATATTTCACATTCCAAATACACAATCGGAAAATATGGATTTTAAGCTCTCAAAAATTCACAAAATGTATTTTAAACAAACTAAGTCTTTACTTTGATTTCCAAAAGATTATTATTACAAGTTATCCTAAATCAACAAAATACTTTTCATAACAATTTGTAGTAAAAGACAACTTATAAAATAATTTAAGAAAAATAATTATATGACTAAATTACATAAATAAAGCAAGACTAATACTTATATAAAATAAGGCACATAATATTTTGAAATAAAAAGATGAGAATAAAGAAGATTTAATTCATTCAAAATGTAAACATTACAAAACAAGAGAGTCAATATCACAAATAGAACACTTAATACATAATTTCATATCTAACCTCACCAACGTAAGAATTAGCCTAGTTTGCTTATTATTTTCACAAATTTTAGAAAGAAAGTATGAAAATAAATTTGCAAGACCAACTAGAAATGAAGAAAAATGTGTATCCAAAAATACACTAAATGACAACAAACCCAAAAGCCTTGGCTGATTCCCCTATTTATAGAGTTTTGGGATGTCAAGGTTTAGCTAAAAGCAATGAAATTCGTGGAGGAGTTGCTATGCTAAGTGGGAGAAGTGCTAAAAAATTGATGCAAAATGGGAAGGTTTTTGACACGTGGCATCTTCTGATTCACCATAGAGAGAAATGGTGATCAGATGTTGAGTTAGTGGGGCACAAGTGAAGACCCAAGGACCACATGTCAAGCAAAGAGTGGAGGAAATGGGAGTGCTGACATCAGCTGCCCGCAACGAGGGACCTAAGTGGAGAAAAGAAGGCATGTGAGTGGACGCGCGCTGGACGAGAAACTCGCACCCTGATTGGCTTGTGCAGTTGACTTGCGCAAGGGGAAGCTAGGCTACAGAAAAAACGTGGCGGGGCTCACGTCTGACGTTACTGCTGGCGCGGCTTGGTAGGGCGGCTCCTTAGGCAACTGATCATGCTTGGTTTTGGGCTGAAGTTTTCCTTCATTTTCCTTCTTTTAATAGCCCGTTTGTATGCTTCTATAAAATAAACCTAAAAAACAAAATAAAATAAATTAAAATTAAATATTTTCATTCTAAAATTTTGTAACAAAATCATGAAAATATTTAAATAAAACTCAATTTATTAATCAATTAAAAACATCAAAAGTGCATTTTTTTGCACTTATCAACAACATAAATACTATGCCTCCGTTTGACAAAACAGTTTGAGTTAAGATTTTTAAGTTGAGTTGAAGATAAGTAAAGTTGAGAGAGTTAGAGTTGTGCATTTGGTAAAAAGTTTGAGTTGAAAAGTTTAACTTGAGTTGGAAGTTTGGATATAAAAAGTTTGAGTTAAAAAGTTTAACTTGAGTTGAGTATTTGGATGTAAAAAGTTTGAGTTAGAAAGTTTAACTTGATAAAAGGAATGTTTGTAACTTAGGTTCCAAGTCAAAATTTTCATCTTAGTTTTTATCTTTTTCTTATATGTTTAAAAATATTATAACTAGTTTTTGAAAAATCAACCCACTCCAACTTAAAAATTTAATCTCCAACTAACTTATCAAACAGAGGTTAACATCCCATTGTAGGTTGTGAATGGAAAAATGGAAAAAACAAAATAAACTAAAATAAAATTTGAACATCAACAACATACCTCAACGTGATTACAATATTTTTTACATCGTCATACCATACAACAAGAATAATGTCAATTGCTAACTAAATATATAAGGGTCTGTTTGGTTCGTTAGTTTGAGTTGAAATATTTCAGTTATAATAGTAAATTTTTTTGAATTTTCAGAAAAGACAAAAAACTTTTTGGGAAAAAAACAAAAACTTTTTAAGAAAAAGACAAAAAATAGTACAGTTTGAATTGGAATGAGATGATGAAGCAACAAGCCCTAAATATAACACTGGCCTTAATTTTAAGTAGATTTATACCATGAAAATCGTTGATATCATGTTAAGTAAAATCGCATAACCAACAATATAATCAAATATTGAAACATAAATGAACTAAATAAATCAACGGAATCCAATAAAAAGAATAATGTCAAAGTTATGTCTTAAAAAAAATGAACATAAAAAAAAAAAAAGATTCAACATGTACATTCCCACCAACTCCATTTACCTCCTTCCCCCTCTCCCTCTCCTTAGAAAAGAAAACCCTTTTCTTCCGCCAACTCTTTCATTCTTAAAATAGTCTAGACAGAAAATCACTCCAAAAAAATCAGTCATTTTTTTTTTCTATTATCTCTCTTCTCTTCTCTTAGAAATTAGAATGAATAATGAAACAAAATCAAACCCATCTGGTATCTTTTAAATCAGAAACCAAATTCAAAATAAAATCCCAAAAAAAAAAAGAAAGAAAAAGAACATTCCGACTATGGGGCTGTACGAGTCTACCAATTCCGGCTACGGAAGCAGCAGCAGCGGCAACTCATCGTCGTTGTTGGGGAAGCCGGAGAATGACATCGACGGGCTTCTCGCCGGTGCCGGCTACAAGGTCCGCTCCTCCGACCTGCGACATGTTGCTCAGCACCTTGAACGTCTCGAGACCGCCATGGCCGTCAACTCCCCGCCGTTGACATCTCCCAGCTCGCCTTCGACGGAATCCACTACAACCCCTCCGACATCGGCTCCTGGGTCGACTTGCTACTCTCCGAGTTGAACCACCCTGCTTCTGGTTCTAGCTTCCCTCCTCCTCTCTCCTCCCACTCCGATCTCCCTGATTTCCCTGATATCATACTGGAGCCGGTACTCGTAGGGTGAACAGTGCTCGTCGAAACCAAGGACAGTTTAACATGGGTTGGACGCACAATAAACCAAGTTTAGTTTACTGTACAACAGTTCAATCAATGGAAAGTTGGAACCAAACTTGTTTGTCAAATGCCTTTAGTTGAAATTTGAGTTCAAACTGTCATTACAAGAAAAATCACTTTTAACAACTAAAATATTAGTTGCTGAAAGTGCAAATTTAGTCACGGAAAATTTTTT
>JAFMPE010164486.1:0-37194 GCA_024759925.1 Ficus religiosa
TTGGTGGGTGGTTGCATGGCAATGGTGGCAGGTTGACGACGGCAACTAAAGAACAAAGGCTAGGGTTTTGTGCAAGATAGTCCTAGAATTGGATCTCTCTGATACCATAAAGAGAATAATAGGTGGAGGAAATTATGACATAGCCTTTCCATTGATTGACTTTAATATTAATAGAGTTTTAATCAACTTTAATATTAATAGAGTTTACAATACAATTTTAATTTGAGAAAGTTTGAAAAACAAAACTGGAAACTAGATAAAAAGAAACTAACTAAAAGAAATAAAAAATCTAATTATAAAATATTTACAAACGGACTGTTTCCTTATTGTGGACTACTCCCTTCAATATCAAGGACGTCCTCAAGTCCTCTACCAACACTTTCAATTTTAATTTTCCTTCCTCGGCCTGAGAAAAACAAACTTTTTTTTTTTTTGGTGTACGCATTTATTATATGCATGTTCTTTCTTATTACTTTATCCAATCAATGAAATGAAGAACAGTGGAAGGAATTATATATTATATGAGAGTGAACAAAATCGTATAAAATTTTGAACTTATTAGAATGGAATTATATGAGATAAAAGAACATATCTGAAAGAAACGAACAAATTATGAAGATGAAGGTACGAGCATTATGATGAATGACTAATTTATAGGGTGACTTAATGGTCTTAATTTGAGTAGGAGTCCAATCCAAGTCTAAGTAGGACCCAAATTTAAGTGCTTCTATTCCTAGTCTCAGTCATGGAATCCTAGTGTGAGTCAATTAACTCTAAACAAATAAATAAATAAATTATGAAAAAAAAAAAAGAAAATGGAGCTAAAATATCAATTGAAATACATTAACACAGTTTAGTTTGTAACAATGATATGGATTAATCTCTCAAGTCTCCAATGGTAAGGATACACATGCTGAGCGAAACCCTTTTTTTTTTTTTTTTTTTTTTTTTTTTTTTTTTTTATCTATTTGACCAAATTCATTTCAATTACATCTTACTTATTTATTTTATTTCCAGGCTGATTGTTAGTTGTCCTCTTTTTGCATTAATATTTGACTAGCTGATATCTCACTCCCTCCCTTATGTTGTGATAAATAATTGGGTCTTTATGTTAATGTTGTTGTGTAATTCGATGTGTCTTTTTCATCAAACCCCTTACACTTGTAGAGCAGAAGTTCCTTGTCGAACGCACCACAAAGTTTCAGTTTCATTTACCTACTTTAATATCTTTTCTTTCGTTAATTTAATTTTTGAAACATTAGTTCTCATGAACTAAGCTAAACATATATTTCTCTTAAAGTCTGATTTTTTTTTTTCTTACCTTGAATAGGGTTCGACCTCGTTGGTCATTAATCTGTATTTCAATTGATTCATGCGTTTGTGAGTATAAGTAAATTAGTTTTTTATGCTGTTATTGAAAATTGTATTAGATAGTTACTTAGTCTTGTTAATTTCTATTTTTAAAATTTCGGGTACTCTATTCTTTTTGAAATTGTATTTTTAGTGTCATCAAATGTTATTTTAATTACAATTTTATATGCTTTCATGTGATATAAGAGAGACAAATTAACTATTCTTCACCTTCAAGAAGCACGTTTGCTCATAAGATAGTTTTTTTATCTTGTATGAAATGGTAGTTGTAAGATACCTGTATTAGATTTAATGAATCAAATTTATTTTCGAAATTGATTTGAAATGTTTCAAACACCTAACATGAATCTTTTTTCTTTTAAATTTGAGCTTAAGGGGATTCAAATTCTATATCTCATTATAAAGTCAGATATGAAAAAGCTATTGAGTTATACATATGACCACACTAACATATAACTTTTTACATCAGGCTCTTTTGTAATTTCAATGAAAGTATTTTTTCCATTATTTTACTTGATTTTTAAATTTATCCTTTATTTGTCGAAGACTTCTTTTACAGGTAAATTTTATTTTTAAGATTCATATTGAATAGTTAACATTTAATTTTAAAAAATAAATATTATTCTATAACTCAAATGCATGTAAACTATTCAAATTTTTTCAAGGATGTCACACGCTCGGAGTGCAAGACTAGTATCACAAAAAAGAAGGAAAAAACTTTGACGTGCAAGACTTGCTGGTTTCATGATATTGATGAGAGGGAACTTTAGAAAGATGCCACAAAATCATGCTTTGGATTGATTTTTACCACAAAAATATAAATATAAAAATAAAAAAAATTATTTCTTGCAAGAAATGTCATAACATGACATTATAATATTTATTATTTATTTTAAAATACCACTAGTTGATATCCATAATGAAACCACCTCCGCCGGTGAGTTGCCAGTTGGTTACCAAGTGATTACTACTTGGTTATTGACTGCCAATGGGTTATCATTTGATTAACATTGGTTACTGACTGGCAACCACCTCCATCGGCAGTTACCAGTTAGTTACCAATCGCCGGCGGGTTACCAATTAGTTATCAACTAGTTATTAGTTGGTTCCTGATTGGTAACTGTAACGACCCGACTACGTAGACCATTACCATACTTATTTAAATTAAATCTTAATTTTAAATATTTAAACTTATTGAAAATGCTTTGTAACGACCTGACTATTTAGGTTATTACCATGCTTACTTAAATTAAATCTTAGTTTTAAATACTTAAACTTATTGAAAATTTTAGAATAATTTTTTTAAACACAATATAAATAGATTAATCCATATAGGTAAACTTTACCTTGCATACATACTATTTGTTTAACAAATTATAAAGTCATATATAACCCTTATATTTAACCGAAGTCATGAAACATCACATACGTAGCATAATACAAATTATTTAAATATATATGTATTTATTTATAGTTCAAAAGAATTTACGGAAAAGTCTGCGTAAAAGACTGCGTAGGGTATCTTACATTACCCTTCACTTGCTGTATTATCCATATGGTCCACCAAATTAAGCTGTGGGCTTCTTACCTACAATATGAAATGTGCAAATGAGCTTACATTCAGCAAGTACAAACTTAATCTCACAAAAACATTGCAAGCATCGTATAACTTATACATGAACCATTTATTGTCGATTATGAATCTCTTATCTCCTATTATGGACTTATTATCTTACTTAATATGTAGGCCCTTTGTGTATGTACTGGATACGCACAATCTATAATAACCAAATTTTTTTACAGACTCGTGATTCCCTTATATATATAAAGGAATTTAAGTTTGTGCTATGTGTTTATGTGATGTTTCATGAAAATTATGAATATCAATGTGAAATTCATAATTTTATTCTCAGAATATGTTTGAGGTCTTATAGTTTTGTAAGACTCAATGATGATTTATGTTTTTGTTTTGGCATATGTATGACTAGGATAACTCATGACCTGTGTAAGATGGTATTACAGTATAATAAGCAGTGTTGAACTTATACTGCAACCGACCATCATTACGGATGCAGAGTTAAAAATATGGTATGGGTTTGCTCTAGAATAATCAGGAGTAACATTTGGAGCAATGAGGGCTAAAGTCCTAAGAAAAACATATACGCGGTCCAGTTAAGTGTAGATGAATTCTGGACTACAGTTCAGTATGACTGTACTGTTTATAGTTAAAACAGTATTGGTACTATCTAGATTATTAAGAAAATAGATTGCATATTAGGAGCAAGTGCCAAACGGGGCCCCACTTGGAGGACACCTCATCATGGATAAATCCATAATTTTTGGGATTTTTGAAATTATGAAAAAATGGATAATTCTGAAAAGATTTTAGTCCAAAAATCCTACAATGACCGGCCACCTAAGGGGACTTATAAGCAAATATTTTATTTTTAGGCCCAAATGTGCAATTTTTAGAAAAAAAATAATTGTTGGAAATTCTAGAATTTTCACCTATAAATAGGTGTTGTGAGGTTAGTTGTGAACCATTTAGTTGAACCTCAAAATTTCTAGTTCTCTTCCAACTTTCCCTTCCTAGCCTTAGAAAAAAAAAAGAGAGAGAGAGAGAAAGAAAGAGAGAGAGTGGCCGGTTGTTGGTGGAGAGTGTGAAGAAGAAAATTTTCTTATCCCAAGGTCTAGAGCCACTATTCCAACCGTAGAGGTATTCCTCTTGATCCTCTAAGAATTTCAGTAAGCTTTTGATTGAAGAATTATCTGTATTTCAAGTTTGGGTTGTAAGAGCATAAGCTCATGTTTCTTATTTTCTTCATTTTATGGTTTTATATGGTTGGTTGATGCTAGATCTATGCTTAGGCTAACTTGGTTACTAGATCTAAGCATAGGTTTGATTTTATGCTCTCACATATTAAGTGTGCTCACCAAGTGTTTATGAATATACTTTCACATAATTGAATGTGGATAATTTATGCATGATGGTTATGTGAATGCCAAATGTGTGTTGGTTAACGAAATTAACCTAAAAACACAACTTGGTAAGCTAGTAAGGTTAACAACATTGTGTTTTTCATGAAAATAGACAAGTGAATGATTGAATGTTAAAATGCATTCGACATGCTACATATTGATGTAGGCTTACGGCTATGACCGTTTGAGGTAGTGTGTGCGAATTTTTAAGCAAAAACCAACTAAATACAAAACTGCCAATTTTCGGATTTAACTAGACAGTTTTCTGGCAACTTAATTTTGAGCTCCTTAAAGGCTGAATTTGGAAAAAATTATAACTGCAAAGTTGTAGAAAATTGAAAATCCTAGGGGACAGCATAGACAGTTTTTGAAAATAAGGCTCCAAAGGCCTCTATTTTTATCAAAATCCGAAGCTGGTTAGTATAGTCATTGTACACGACCAGTATTTTTCAAAAGGAGAAACCAGCAAGTTAAAAGTAGATTTAGGTTTTGGACAAAAAAACAAAAGTTGTAGGTTTCGATGAGATCTATGACTTTCATGAAGAAACTTTGTCAAATTCTAAACTGATTTAAAAATAAAACTAGATTGTCAAAACTATGTAGGGTACAGGAAATTCCTACATAGGATTTTTAAAATTATGCATGATACAAGAAATCCTGCACATGCACTTTTAATCAAACTAAGAGGTTGATTTCAAAAGTAGTTTTCAAAGTTTTACAATTTTACGATCTCGGTTGAAAAGAAATTACGGTTTTACAAAGAAAACAGTTTTAAAAAGTTTTGAATCCGTTTGAAATTTCACAAGTAGTTTTTAAAAGGCAATTCCAAGTGTTCAATCAAGATGATACTGAAATTATGAAGAAGCCCAAATTACTTAAATATATGGTAACAATTCTATGACGAATAGTAATCGGATAGTATACCAATTTATTATGGGCTTTGTGTTTATAGTTACCTTTGGTAGTCGGATAAGATTCCGACTTATTATAATAAGGTTTTTATCCCTGATTATCAATGATAATCATATTAGATAACAATATTGTATGCTCTGGTTGGTTGAGTTATGTGGCAAAATGATTCTTATGTTCTATTTGAAAATAGGAATATAACCTGTTGTTTTGCCTTTTCATACGATAGTACAAGAGCTTAAGACAACTAGTAAGTACAAACCTCACCTTCAGTATGAAAAATAGTAAATTATTTTTAAGCATGACATGTTTACATGTATGCCATGATATGGCATGTTTATGTATATGGCATGTTTTTATCAATATGCCATGAGCTTGTATATGCTATGTTTTACAATAACGCCACACTTTACTATTATGTCATATTTTATGATAATTCCATGTTTTAAAATAGTATCATGTTTTATAAACATGCCGCAAGTTGTTTTATGCCATTGATCTTTATGTCATGTCATATTTATGTATCACATGCATCATGACTAATAAGATCACAAGTTAAGAATCTTATTCTTGAAACTAATCTTTGTTAAAGACTTCATGTGGAAGCATGATTTTAACCATCCTCATCAAGAGTTAAATAACAATACCAAGATTAAACCAAGACAAGTAAAGTGCTGTACTAAACTTCCGTAGATCGTGGAGGATTATGTATGTTTGAAAATGCTAAGACCTTCCGCAGATCATGAAGGCTTACGTATATGATTCCCATAATTGTTAGGGACCTTGCAAACCCTAACTTTCTGTGAATTGCGCGTATTTGGTACGTACACAAAAGGCCCATACGTTAAGCAAAATAATAAGTTCATAATGGAGCATCAGAGATTTATAATTGACCATAAATGGTTCATGTATAAGTTGCACGATATTTGTTATGTTTTATGAGATTAAGTTTGTACTTGCTGAGTGTAAGCCCATTAGTATATTTCATACTATAGGTAAAAAGCCTGCAGCTTAATTAGTGGGCCATAAGGACAATGCGACAAGTGAAGGGTGGTGTGGGATATCACTATGCAAATTTTTTCACAAGCTCTTTTGAACCAAATATATATATATATAGAAATAAATTATGTTGTACTATATATATATATATATATATATTGTTTGAAGACTTGAGTTAAATGTAAGGAGTATGTATGTCTTGATATTTTGGAAAACAAGTAATATGCATGTACGGAAAGTTTACCTATATGGACTAGTATATTTATATGGTGTTTTAAAAAAAATTATTATGAAATTTTCAATAAGTTTTAGTATTTAAAATTAAAATTTAATTTAAGTAAGCATGGTAATGGCCTACGTAGTTAGGTCGTTACAAAGTTGGTATTAGAGCGGTATCCTGCCAGTTTACTTCACCTTGCTTTACATCGTTTCTGTAATTGCCCAAGTAAGTTAAGTTATTTTTTTTTTCTGTAGTTAGAATCAGTTAAGATCTTACTTACACAATGAGCATATCTCGTCAATGGCCACACTAGAGGATGATACCCCTGATGCTTTTAAGGGACTACTCCACCCTGGTATGGTGATAGCTGGGAACTTTTCATACTAAGGAATTGGATCAACATCAGGAAAGTTATGTGTCGTGTGGTGGAACTCTTGTCCACATAAGAGTAATGTTAGATACGAGAAAGATGAAGGGCAGTGCCTTAGCTTGGTGGTGGCAACAAGGTGATGTGTGAACATGATGGGACGTTTTTTACCTTCCTAAATGTTATGATCATATAGTCGTGCAATGAAGGAGATATGAACAATATTATGATGGATTCAGATACGTTCTATGTTACGCTATGATATGGGAATAAGATTATGGTTCCATATAAGAGACATGATCTGGTTAAATTATTAAAACGGGAAACTTATTTCATAGTTTTTATGTGTAGAACCAGATGTAGAATGGCACAAACTCAAGACGTTGATCTTGCGGCCCAACTAAATGAAATAAGACAAATGATGTTAGCCTAACAATAAGAGATAGGTGGGCTCAGAGCTCAATTGGCTCAACAGAATCAGAGACTTCCTAACGTCGAAGTACTGCCAGCACCTGTGAATCAACCTGCTACACCGGAAATTCTTATGCTGACTCGGTGATTACAAAAAACCCTATAGCCTTTGAAGTTCCTGTTACGCCTTTAGGTGTTCCAGCAGCACCATTGGTTCGAACTCTGGAAGAACTATATGACAAATTTTGGCATATGAAAGCACCGGAATTTGAAGGGTCAACAAACTCGATTGAGGCTGATAATTGGCTAGTCAACCTCCAGGTTATCTGGAACTCTTTAAGACTCGACAATCAAGAGAAAGTGCTTTATGCATCATTTATACTAAGAAAAGATGCTCATCTCTGGTGGGAAACAGTCTAGATTTGGCGGAATATTAGTCAAATGACCTAGGAAGACTTTGTTGGTGAATTTAAAGAGAAATACTTCAACACAGAGATTATGGAATTTTAACAAGATGAGTTCAATAGTTTTCACCCAGGTAATCTATTTGTAGCTGAAGCTATCAAAAAGTTTGAACAGCTAGCACGTCTCTATCCTCACCTCATCAATTTCGAGAGGGACAAAGTAAGAAGGATGATGAGGATGTTCTACTCTGATTTGACAGTAGTGATTAGCAGTGGACCCTATCCACCAACCACCATTGCTGAATGTGTTAGTCGGGCAATTTGAGTTGAGTACTAGGTAGGACAGAACAAAGAACAACGGGCTAAGTTCTTTAAGGCTAAGAAGGAAGTGAAGGCCCAAGCCAAGCAGAATCAGGCAAGACCAAACTAAATTCCTTAGCAGAGAGGTCAAGGAGGACCTTTCAGTCAAAACAACAATAATAAGCAGTACGAAAATAATCATCAAAAAAGAAAATGGAATTCAAGAGGACTAGGGAATCAACAGAATTCTCCCCAAAAGAAGAATGCTTTTGATAGCAACAGTTATCCCACTTGTCAGAAATATAGAAGGAAGAACCTGAGAGATTGCTGTGTTGGAACTATTAGCTGTTTCTTGTGTGGCAAGGAAGGCCACTATGTTAAGAATTGCAATTCTAATTCCCAGAATCCACAGAACCATCAGAGAGGTCAAGAATATCAACTTCACGTAGCACATTTGAAGCTCGAAGGACCTACAATATTTCAAGGCAGACTTGAAGCTCTAGAACATCATGGAAGTATTTATGCCTACACTAAGAAAGATGTTCAAGCTGGACCATCCACGGTGGTGACAGGTCAGCTTCCTTTTGCCCAACAAGATGCTTATGTGTTAACTGATTTTGGAACTACGTATTCATTTACATCACCTAAGTTTGTTGAGAAACTGGATAGAGGAAGTAATAGAATTGGAAGAACATTTAGGACTGCATTACCTTTTGGGGAAATTTTGTTGTCGATTATTGGATATGTCACGTTCTAATAATTATATGTGATAGAGAAATATATATCAATTTGATTGTTATTGACCTGTATGACTACGATGTCATTTTGGGTATGGACTTCTTGGGGAAATACAACGCAGTTATAGACTGTCAACGTCGTATTGTCACATTCAAGTCAACTAGAAGAGAGGAGTTCATTTTTAGAGGATCAACTCCAAAATAGTCGAAAATGTTCATTTCTACGCTACATGCTAGAAAGTTATTGGCAGAAAGATGTATTGGATTTCTGGACAATATGGTGGATAAGATGCAAGAAACCAAGAGTAGGTTGGAGGAAGTACCAATAGTCAAAGATTTTATGGAAGTTTTTCCTAAAGATTTACCAGGGTTTTGAGATTGCTTTTGAGATTGAATTGGTTCCCAGATCAGCACTAGTATCCAAGGCACCTTATAGGATGGCCCCTGCTGAATTTAAGGAACTACAAATTCAATTACTAGAGCTTCTGGATCAAGGATTCATCTGCCAGAGCTATTCACCATGGGGAGCCCTAATTTTGTTTGTAAAAAAGAAGGATAACACTCTTAGGATGTGCATTGACTATCAGGAACTGAATAAGATTACAATCAAGAATAAGTATCAATTACCTAGGATCGACGACCTATTCGATTAATTGAAAGGAGCTTCAATTTTTTCAAAAATTGACCTGCGATCAGGATATCATCAGCTCCGAATTAGGGAAGAAGATGTTCCTAAGACAGCCTTTCGTACACGATATGGACACTACGAGTTCCTTATTATGCTGTTTGGATTGACAAATGCTCTAGTTGCCTTTATGGACTTGATGAATCGAGTGTTTAAGGATTACTTGGATAAGTTCGTTATTGTTTTTATAGATGATATCTTGATTTACTCAAGGTCGAAGGAGGAGCACGAGGAGCACTTAAGGATCGCTCTATAGATTTTAAAGCAAAATCAGCTTTATACTAAATTCACAAAATGTAAATTTTGGTTTGAGAAGGTTCATTTCTTAGGATATGTAGTCTCTAAAGAAGGTATATCTGTAGATCCGGCCAAGATTGAAGCAGTAAGTAAATGGTCAGTTCTGAAAAGTTTCACTGAAGTACGTAGTTTCCTTGGCTTAGCAAGCTACTATCGATGTTTTATTGAGGGATTTGATAAGATAGTAGCGCCACTCACAGCACTTACACAGAAGGGAAAGAAGTACGAATGGACTGCAAAGTGTGAAGAAAACTTCCAAGTGCTATAAAGTAAGCTGACTAGTGCTCCAATCCTTACAATACCAGTTGTAGAAGAAGGGAATTTTGTGATATGCAGTGATGTTTCCAAGATAGGATTAAGAGCCATACTTATGAGAATGGAAAAGTGATCGCTTATGCTTCACAACAGCTTAAGGATCATGAGAAAAACTATCCGATGCATGATTTAGAACTTGCTGCGGTAGTTTTTGCACTTAAGATTTGGAGACACTATCTTTATGGTACGAGTTGTGAGGTTTACACGGACCATCAGAGTTTGAAATATATCTTCACACAGAAAGAGCTCAACATGAGGCAAAGAAGATGGCTCGGACTAGTAAAAGATTATGACATAGACATCCGTTACCACCCCAGGAAGGTAAACAAAGTAGCCGATGCCCTCAGTCGGAAGTTATCCTTCTCTTTGATGTTAATTCAGTCATTGATCGAGCCTCTCCAGAAAGAGTTAGTGGAAGCTGGAATCGAGCTTATTACAGGAAGTTTAGCTGCCCTAACATTCTAACCTACCATTTTAGATCGCATGAAGGAGCATCAAGAAGCAGATGCCTCGCTACTAAGGACAAGAAATGAAGTCTTAGAAGGAAAGGAGTCAAATTCCAACATCTCTGATGATGGCATACTCTTTTTGAAAGATAGATTATGCATTCCTAATGAAGATGAGTTGAAGAAGCAGATCATGAAAAAAGCTCATGAGACACCGTATTCCATTCATCCTGGAGCCACAAAGATGTACAAAGACTTGAAGGAAAGTTTTCGGTAGCCCAAAATGAAGAATGACGTCGTCATATTTGTCAACAAATGCCTCATGTGTCAGAAAGTGAAGGTTGAACATCAACATCCAATGGCAGAATTGCAAAAAAATTTCCGTCCCAGAATGGAAATGGGACCAAATGACGATGGATTTTGTGTTGGTTGGCAATGATGCTATGTGGGTAATTGTCGATTGATTGACGAAATCCATGCACTTTTTAGCTATCAAACTTAGTTTTTTAGTAGACCAGTTAGTTGAACTGTATGTTACACAGATCGTTCATTATCACGGGATTCCAAAATCGATTATCTCGGATCGCGATGGTCGTTTCACTTCTAAATTTTGGAGGAGTGTACATCAAGCAATGGGTACAAAGCTTATATTTAGCACAACTTTTCGCCCTCAGACAGACGGACAATCGGAAAGGGCTATTCAGGCTCTAGAAAATATGTTACGAGCATGCCTGGTGAACTTCAAGGGAACTTGGGATAAGAAGCTTCCTTTGATTGAATTCTCATACAACAAACAGTTTCCAAGCTTCAATTGGGATGGCTCCTTATGAAGCTCTTTTATGGGAGAAGGTGTAGATCTCAAGTTCATTGGTACGAGACAAGAGAGAAAGAACTTGTGTCTACGGATTTTATTCAAAAAACAACTGAGGCCGTAAAACTCATACATCAATGGATGGAAACTGCATTTAGTTGACAAAAGAGTTATGCCGACAAACATCGAAGGCCTCTAGAATTCCAAGTTAGGGACTCGGTATTCCTTAAGGTTGCTCCATTGAAAGGAGTCATGAGATTCAAAAGAAAGAGAAATTAAGTTTAAGATACATAGGGCCATTCGAAATACTTGAAAGAATAGGTAACGTGGCCTATAAATTAGCTTTGCCCCAAGAATTAGTATATGCGCACAATGTATTTCATGTGTCGATGCTAAAGAAATATTTACCGGATCCATCATACGTATCAAACCATTAACCAATTGAGGTTCATGAGGATCTGACTTATGAGGAGAAACCGGTTTGAATTTTCGAACGGGAAGAAAAGGTGTTAAGAAACAAAGTTATACCTCTGGTTAAGGTTCTATGGCGAAATCATAAGACTAAAAAAGCAACATGGGAACGTGAAGATGATATGAAGAAAAGCCACTCAGAATTATTCTAATTTTTGAGGATGAAAAATTCTTTTAAGGCGGGTGGATTGTAATAATTGAAATTTTTTTACGGACTCATGATTCCCTTATATAAAAAGGAATTTAAGTCTGTACTATGTGTTTATGTGATGTTTCATGAAAATTATGAATATCAATGTGAAATTTATAATTTTATTATCAGAATATGTTTGAGGTCTTATAGTTTCATAAGACTCGATGATGATTTATGTTTTTGTTCTGGCCTATATATAACCAGGATAACTCATGACCTGTGTAAGACAGTAATGTAGTATAATAAGCAGTGTTAAAATTATACTGTAGCCGACCATTATTACGGATGCAGAGTTAAGAATTAGGTATGGGATTGCTCTAGAATAATCAGGAGTAATATTTGGAGTAATGAGGGATATCAAGTAAATTTTTTATTTACGTCTTGTAAATATTTTCATTTACCTGATAAAATTTTTTTTACGTCTTGTAAATATAACATTTACGTAATAAATTTTTCATTTACCTGATAAATCTATAATGTACTCCAAATTTTTAAAAACAATCTATTTACTTCAATTATTTTCATAAAAAAATGTTATTTACTTTAATTATTTCCTAAAAATAAGTGGCTTCAAGTCCGAAGAAAAACCTATACGCGGTCCAGTTAAGTACAGATGAATTCTGTAATGCAGTTCAGTATAAATATATTGTTTATAGTTAAAATAGTATTGGCACTATCTGGATTATTAAGAAAATAGACTGCATATCAAGAGTAAGTGCCAAATGGGGCCCTACTTGGAGGACACCTCATCATGGATAAATCCATAATTCTTAGGATTTTTGAAATTATGGAAAAGTGGATAATTATGAAAGGATTTTAGTCCAAAAATCCTCCACATGGCCGGCCACCTAAGGGGACTTATGAGCAAATATTTTATTTTAGGCCTAAATGTGCAATTTTTAGACAAAAAAAATAATTGTTGGAAATTTTACAATTTTCACTTATAAATAAGTGTTGTGAGGTTAGTTGTGAACCATTTAGTTGAACCTCAAAATTTCTAGTTCGCTTCCAACTTTCCCTCCCTAGCCTTAGAAAAAGAGAAAGAGAGAGAGAGAGAGAGAGAATAGCCGGTTGTTGGTGGAGAGTTTGGAGAAGAAAATTTTCTCATCCTAAGGTTTAGAGCCACCATTCCAACCCTAGAGTTATTCCTCTTGATCCTCTAAGAATTTTATTAAGCTTTTGATTAAGGATTTTTGTGTATTTCAAGTTTGGGTTGTAAGAGCATAAGCTCATGTTTCTTATTTTCTTCATGTTATGGTTTTATATGGTTGGTTGATGCTAGATCTATGCTTAGGCTAACTTGGTTGTTAGATCTAAGCATAGGTTTGATTTTATGCTCTCACATGTTAAGTGTGCTCACCAAGTGTTTGTGAATATGCTTTCACATGATTGAATGTGGTTAATTTACACATGATGGATATGTGAATGCCATATGTGTGTTGGTTAAGGAAATCAACCTAAAAACACAACTTGGTAAGCTAGTAAGGTTACTAACATTGTGTTTTTCATGAAAATGGACAAGTAAATGATTGAATGTTAAAAATGAATTCAACACAGTGCATGTTAATGTAAGCTCACGGCTGTGACCGTTTGAGGTAGTGTGTGCGAATTTTTAAGCAAAAACCAAATAAATACAAAACTACCAATTTTCAGATTTAACTGGACAGTTTTTTGGAAATTTAATTTTGAGCCCCTTAGAGGTCGAATTTGGAAAAAGTTATAACTGTAAAGTTGTAGAAAATTGAAAATGCTAGGGGATATTTTAGACAGTTTTTGAAAATAAGGTTCCAAAAGCCTCTGTTTTTATCAAAATCCGAAGCTGGTCACTATAGTCACTGTACACAGCTAGTATTTTTCAAAAGGAGAAACGAGCAAGTTAAAAGTAGATTTAGGTTTTGAACAAAAAAACAAAACTTGTAGGTTTCGATGAAATCCATGATTTTCAAGAAGAAAACTTTTTCAAATTCTAAATTAATTTAAAGATAAAACTAGATTTTTAAAATTGTACAGGATACAGGAAATTCCTGCAAAGGATTTTTAAAACTATGCATGATACAGGAAACTACTGCACATGCACTTTCAATCAAACTAAGAGGCTGGATTCAAAAGCAATTTTCAAAGTTTTACAATTTTACAATCCAGGTTGAAAAGAAATTACGGTTTTACAAAGAAAACAGTTTTAAAAAGTTTTGAATCCATTTGAAATTTTACAAGTAGTTTTTAAAAGGCAATTCCAAGTGTTTAATCAATATGATACTGAAGTTATGAAGAGGCCCAAATTACTTAAATGTATGGTAACAATTCTATGAGTAATAGTAATCGGATAGTATACCGATTTATTATGGGCTTTGTGTTTACGGTTACCTATGGTAGTTGGATAGGATACCGATTTGTTATAATAAGGTTTGTATCCCTGGTAGCCAATGATAATCCGATTGGATACCAACATTGTATGTTATGGTTGGTTGAGTTATGTGACAAAATGATTCTTATGTTCTATTTGAAAACAAGAATATAACCTGTTACTTCACCTTTTCATAAGATATGACAAGAGCTTAGGACAACTAGTAAGCAAAAGCCTCACCTATAGTATGAAAAATAGTAAATTATTTTCAAGCAAGACATATTTACATATATGCCATGATATGCCCTGTTTATGTATATGTCATGTTTTTACCAATATGCCATTAGCTTGTATATGTTATGTTTTACAATAATGCCACACTTTACTATTATGCCATAGTTTATGATAATGCCATGTTTTAAAATAGTGTCATGTTTTATAAACATGCCACAAGTTGTTTTATGCCATTGATCTTAATGTCATGTCATATTTATGTATCACTTGCACCATGACTAATAAGATCACAAGTTAAAAATCTTAGTCTTGAAACTAGTCTTTGTTAAAGACTTCATGTGGAAGCATGATTTAAAGCATCCTCATCAAGAGTTAAATAACAAGGCTAAGACTAAACCAAGACAAGTAAAGTGCCGTACCAACCTCCCGCAGATCGTGGAGGATTATGTATGTTTGAAAATGCTAAGACCTTTCGCAGATCGTGAAGGTTTACGTATATGATTCCCAGAATTGTTAGGGACCTTGTAAACCCTAGCTTTCTGAGGATTGTGTGCATTTTGTATGTACACAAAGGGCTCATATGTTAAGCAAGATAATAAGTTCATAATGGAGCATAAGGGATTCATAATTGACCATAAATGGTTCATGCATAAATTGCACGATATTTGTTATGTTTTATGAGATTAAGTTAATACTTGCTGAGCGTAAGCTCATTAGTATATTTCATACTATAGGTAAAAAGTCTACAGCTTAATTGGTGGGCCATAAGGACGATGTGGCAAGTGAAGGGCGGTGTGGGATACCACTACGTAAATTTTTCCGCAAGCTGTTTTGAACCAAAAATATATATATTTAAATCAATTGTGTTATACTATATATATATATGTTGTTTGAAGACTTGAGTTAAATGTAAGGAGTATGTATGTCTTTATATTTTAGTACAAGTAATATATATGCACGGAAAGTTTACCTATATGGACTAGTCTATTTATATGGTGTTTAAAAAAAAATTTATTCTGAAACTTTCAATAAGTTTAAATATTTAAAATTAAGATTTCATTTAAGCAAGCATGGTAATGGCCTATGTAGTTGGGTCGTTTCACAATCCAAATAAAGTTAGGGTTTGCAAGGTCCCTAACAATTCTTGGATTCTTGAAACATACATAATCCTCCACAATCTACAGAAGGTTAGTACGACACTCTACTTGTCTTGAGTTAGTCTTAGTTTTGTTACTTAATTCATAATGAGTATACCTAAAATTATACTTCTACATGAAGTCTTTAACAAAGGCTAGTTTTAAGACTAAGATTTTTAACTTGTGATATCAATTAGTCATATGCATATGATATATAGATATGATATGACATAAAGATCAATGACATAAAATAACTTGTGACATGTTTATAAAACATGGCTATGTCGTAGACTATGGCATAATAGTAAAGTATGACATAGTTGAAATCATGATATTTTTGTAAATAGGACATTATTGTAAAACATTGCATAATCAAAAACTGTGTCATAGTCGTAATGTGTGGCATATACATAATCATAGCATAGTAGTAAAAATATGACATATAAATAAATATGGTATATCATGTAAATCATGGAATACATGTAAACATATCATACATGAAAATAATATTTACTATTTTTCATACTGTAGGCGAGGTTTGTACTTACAAGCTGTCCTACGCTTTTGTCCTAGCATACCAAAAGGCAAGGCAACATGTTAGATTCTTGTTTCTAGACAGAGCATAAGAATTACTCTGTAGTACTAAGTAACAAACCATAAGTTAAAATATCTATTATAGCATACTAATTAAATAATTAATCGGTCTCCTAACCGATTAATTATCTTCTTAGTCACTATTAACTTAAGTCATGAAAATGTTACTATACTCTTAAGTAACTTTGGTATAAGAAGATGGTCGAATAAATTGCCCTCTATATAAAACTTAACTTGATTTTTACCATTTTTGGCCTATTTTTGCTTTAGATCGATATCAACCAACTGATTAATTTTAATAAGAGTTCTTCACATTGAATTTCCTTTGCTTAAAAAGACCTTATTTACTTAGAAAATATCTAAACTTCTTAAATTAAGCATTCTTAATAGAATACTTAAAATTATTCTCATAAAACCATAGTTCCTTTTTAGAGAGGTCATAAAACCTAGAAAACTAATTTGAAAACATCTTTTTAATTTTGTTGAATGTATGTGTGCAGGAATATACTCTTTCCTGCATAGTTTTAAAAATTCAATTCTATCTTAAAATTGGTTTAGAACTAGGAAACTTTTCCTTAACAGAAGTTTTAGATCTAGCCATAACCTACAACTTTTGTATTTTCCTAAAGTTTAAATCTATCTCTAGCTTACTCGTTTTTCCCCTTGAAAGTTTATTGCCGTGTACGGTTTCCTAGACCAACTAGTTTTTGAAACAGATAAAAACGGAGACTTTTGGAGGCTGTTTTTCAAAAATTGTCCATGTTACCCTCTAGGATTTTATGTATTCTACAACTTTCCAATTATAACTTTGTTCAAATTAGGCCTCTAACAGCCTTAAAATTGAGTTATCAGAAAATTGTTCAAATTATTCCAAAAGCTAACAGTTTTTTTGGCTCTATTTTAAAAGCTTGCACACACTACCTCGAATGATCTAAGGCACTAGCCGAAATTATCATGCAGCGTGTTTGACTTATGCTCCATTCATAACCGAATTAACCGTACTCTCATTCTTAAAATTTAATAATTAATTTGTCTACTTTCTTGAATAACACAATATTGGTAGCACACTAATTTAACAAGTTGTGTTTTTATGCTGATCTCATAGCCAACTTGCATAGTTACCAAACTTGAAAATATAAGAGCATAATCACATGCACATTATCATCAAAACTAATCTTAAAGCATAAAATTGAACTTAAGCTTAGAACTAGCAAATCAAGCCAACTAAAGCATAAATCAGGCATTAGAGACTATAAAACAGAAAAATAATTTAACATAAGCTTATGCTCTTACACCTAATAGCTTAAAATACACTTAAATTCCATAAAACTAAAACTAATTAAAGCTTTAGTTATGGGATCAAGAAATATACCTCTAAAGCTTGAAAAAAGTGGGTTCCAGGTCTTGGATTTGAGAGAAGATCCTTGTCCTATATCTCTATGAAAACCAGCCACTAAAGATGACCAAATTTCCACAACTTATACCTATTTATAGTTGGAATTTTTCAGTTTTCCTTTAATTAAATTTTTATCTTCTAATTTCCTTGTTTTACATAATTGGCCTTAAAACACAATTTTTTTTTACCCCATTGTCCCCAAGAAATCTGGCCATATGAGGTTTTTGATCCAAAAAAAAAAAAAAAAAAAAAAATCTTCTTGTGCTTATCTCTTGAATTCTTTCCACAAATTCAATAAATCACATAATTGTGTAATTATCGTCAATTACTTAGCCTCCAAGTAATGCCATGTTTGGCCTTACTTTCTAATAGGCAGTCCATTTTTTTAGTTATCTTCATAATACAAATATTATCCTAACTACCAACAGTCTAATGATGCTAAATTACAGTCCGGAATTTATCTGCATATAATTAGACCGCGTATTAGTTTTTCTTAGGACTTGTTTGCCACTTAACTTTTATTGCTCAAAATATTATTCCAGACTATTCTAAAATGTTCCTAGTCTTTATTTTTAATTCTGTATCGACAATGACAATCAGCCACATAATAATTTTAATACTACTTAAAAAAATTACAATACGGCCTTAATCATATTATAAGATATCCTGGTCATTCATTGATCAACACAACACCATAAATCATGATTTTTCATTTTTCGCCATAAGGCCTCTTACTTGATTTGATAAACTGTCATCGAGTATTATTGCAGTATAAGTGCTCCAATATATTGTGATAATTAAATTATGAATTTTACATTGATATCCATAATTTCCATGAAACATAACATAAACACATACTACAAACTTAAATTTCTTTATATATAAGGAAATCACGAGTCCATCAAAAAGTTCAGTTATTACAATCTACCATCCTTAAAGAATTTTCATCCTAAAAAATTAGAATAATTCTGGGTGGCTTTTCTACATATCCTCTTCACGTTCCCATGTTGTTTCTTCAATCTTTTGATTTCGCCATAGAACCTTAACTAGAGGTATAACTTTTTTTCTTAACACCTTTCTTCTCATTCCAAAATTCGAACCAGCTTCTCCTTATTAGTCAGGTCTTCATGAACCTCGATTGGCTCATGGTTCCACACATGTGATGGATCTGGTATATTTCTTTAGTATTGACACATGAAACACATTGTGCACATACGCTAATTCTAGGGGCAAAGCTAATCTATAGGTGACATTACCTACTTTTTCGAGCATTTCGAATGGCCCTATAGATCTTGTACTTAATTTCTCTTTCTTTTCAAATCTCATGACTCTTTTTCATTGGACTGACTTTGAGGAATACTGAGTCCCCAACTTGGAATTCTAGAGGCCTTCGACGTTTGTCGATGTAACTCTTTTGACAACTGAACGCAGTTTCCATTTGTTTATGGATGAGTTTTACGTCCTCAGTAGTTCTCCGGATAAATTCCATATACACAAGTTCCTTTTCTCTTGTATCATACCATTGAACTAGAGATCTGCATATTTGTAATGCCTAGAAATTCATAACTTTGATTTATGAATTATTATCATGGATTTCCTTCATTGATATACTTCTAATGAATTATTTTGATGAATACCAAATTTCAATATCAGAATGATTGTATATGTATCATCAGTATGATGATGTCGATGATCTAATAATGTTGAGTTTTTCTATTTAAATGAGAAATTATAGATACATAGAAGATGAGTTGAAAGACATATAAATTTATACGAAAACTTTATTATATCGCATTAGAGGGATAAATGTTAATTTTTGAAAAAGAACCCCGATTTTTTTTAGTAGGTCAATTTGATGACCTTAGTATTTATTTTGGTCATATCAATGGATAAGTTTTGAGAGTATCATTGGGAAAATTAATGTGTCACATATATAGAAGATAAATAACTAGGATTTACTCTTAGAAAATCTAAAGGTGGAAGATTGATTAAGAATTATGCTTAGATTTGAAATCAATGGTATAGATTTTATGTTAAAGGATCTTAGCAAATCAATGGCCAAGCTTTGGATGATTAGTGACCAATGAGAGCTTAACGTAAGGATTGGTGTGATAAAAGATCCAATGGATGAGAATAAGGATCACAACTTTTGATCAATGGTGGAAAAATTGGAAGAAAGAAATAAAAATGAGAAAAACAAAGAGGAGATCCAGATTTTTTGGTCAAAAGCAAGAAGAAATTCGAACAAATGGGAAAAACAAGAAAGTGATGCATGCATGCAACCTCATGTAAGAGGTGACACGGCTTATTTTGGCAATATGTTACAAAGAAGAAAGAAGTGAAAGTAACCCATTGTCTCAACTTTGTTGAACAAAATTTTCAACCCAACTCCCTCCCTTAAGTGGTAGCAATGCAAGGGGAAAAGTAGCCAAAAATTTCCATTTTTTACTTCTCAAAATACAGCTCTTTTAAAGCAAATGTTGACTAAAAACAAACCCCTAATATCTCAATTTATTCTTACATAAGTTAAGCTAAAATATATATATATATATATATATATCATAGCTTTTCTAGCCACCACCAACACTATTTGCCATCTCCGAACACCACTCTAGCACCCTCCTCCCTTTATTTTCAAGCTCCAACCAACCCCGTTACCAAGTTTAAAGAAGTATGAAGCGGAGTTAGAGGATGTGTTACTAGAGGTAACATAGTGGTTTTCTTTGTGTTTTAGTCATTTTAGGAAAACTAAAGAATGATGTTTAGTTGGAATCTTAATGTTAGACTTCTTCTTACCTGGGAAACGGATTTGAGAAAAACTTTGGAGGTCCAAGATCTTAAAGGATCCACGGAACATTTCGATAAGATCCACGAACTTTGTTAGAGCTTGTAGTTGTTGTGGTAATATGGCATGCATTACAAACTTTGGTATGAAAAATAAATATATGATAAGATTCTACAGAGGATAAACTTCCTTTTAGGCTTTGGAATCACTTGGTTTGCTTTTGTATGTATAAAGTTATGAGCATTTGAAATTGTGACACAAAAATAGAGAGAAAATGAACCTCTAGGGTACGGTCTAACCATGGGTTTTATATACTCCAAACCCTTTAATCTCAAAATTTTGTATTATAAGTTATATATCAGAAAACTAGATTCTTTAAGCTTTCCAACAAGGTATCACGAGCCTTAAATGGATAAATGTGCAGTTTTGGTGAATTTTACAAATTTAGATTACCAACCAAGAGCTTTTGCTGGAACCCTACACGAGCCACGGGTTTTGTATTTTTTGGGTAAGTAAACTATAATGTTCTACAAAATTGTTCTTATTGTATAAATTAGACATCATAATCTTTCCAATGACATATCTTTTGACTTATTTGGACTTATAAGTGAATTTTTATGATTTTTCAAAATATACCCATACATCTGGACATATGATACATATATGAGACCAACGGTAACAAAACCTAAGTATATGATATGAAATACTCAAACACTAAGGAAAATGACTTTATGGCTATAAAGTAGACATCGCAAGCTTTGAAATGAGTTATCACATGGTTAAAATGGATATTTATATAAATTTTAATAAATCACATAATATTGTATTGTAATATGGTAAATTGAGATTTTCCCATAAGACACTTAGGAAAACATCCACATTAATGTTTGAAATGCTTGAAATCTTGGAAAACCAATTATAAAGATAGAAACTAAATACTTTAAGCTTTCAAATGAGTTATCAAGTGTCCAAAATACGGTCATACTCAAATTTAAATAAATCTTAAAATTTAAAATCCCACACCGACAAAATGAATAAAGAATAAAATGTAACATAAGGGTAAGTCATAACATATGGATATATTTATTTATGAAATGAGTTGGTTTTAAGTGTATAATCAAATAATGTGAAAAACCCTAAATTTATAAAGCTGAATCACAAGTTTTAAATAGATAAAGATAAAGTACACAAAAGGATTACTGTGCATACACCAAGAGACCATCTTAACTTAACTAAATGATCATAACTAATAGGATCGGGCCTTACAAACCCAATCCTAGATGGAAGGTATACACTTGGGTGACTTTTTGTCACCTTAATTGATTAATTAATTAAGAAATAAATAAACTAATAAGTATGTATAACAAAATGTAACTATGCTAAGAAAGTTAGTTAGTAATTAGTAAAGTAATTAATTAATTAATTATAAGAGTTAGTAAGTGATAATTGGCTATGTAAGTAAGATTATTATGTTGAGTAACTACATAATTATAATACATTATTAATTAGAGATTAATTAATCATTAATTATTGATATAATTATAAAAATAACCATGGATGATTAATTACAGATTAATCAAACATTAATTATTAGATTAATCAAATTATTAATTATTAATACAAGAATTCATAATTGATAATTATTATATGAGAAAGAATATTTAGTAACATAAATAAATTATTAACGATATAATTTTTAATTAGTCAATTACAATTATGTAAATAAATTATAATTACTCAATTAAGTAAAGTAATAATTAACTACCACCTAATTAATTAGTTAGTTAATTAATTAATCAATTGTTTAATTAATCAATTGAATTAAATTGAATTAAATTAATTAAAATTAAATTAATTAAATAATACTTAGTATAAATTTATTTAACATTAAATAGTTAATATGAATTAATTGTTAAGGTTAACTATGATATAAGTAAATTAAGCTTACTTTAATTTATAAAATAAATAAATAAATGAATATAGTAATATAATTATGATTTTATCTAATAATGAGATATTGTTAAATTAAGACAATTTCTCAAACTTGCGTAGTAGGAGATACAACTCCGGAAGTTTAAGCACATAAGACAAGTAAGTACAAACCTCACCTACAACATGGAACAATTTTTTTTTTTTTTTGTTTGTTGATGTTCTATGTTTGCTATGATTTGTCTTGATGATGTGATGAGTATATGGGTTATATGTATTGCGTTAATTAAACATTTGACGTGCATAATTTCTCTTGCACTGACATGATTGACATACCTCACATATATTTATGTTATAATGATAGATGTATAGTGACATGTAAATTTACACATTGTCACAACTAATAAGAATGAGGCTAACAAAATATAGGATTATGTGTCATACTAGCCTCCTATTAGTGAGAGAATATGATAAGAACAAAAGTTAAAAGTTATGACCTTGGAGGTAGTTGGAGGGTCACTCCCCTAACTCCCTATTGTGTGCGTGCATATGGGTATGACATAGGGGCCTTTAAGTAGACAAGACATATATATAATGAAGCATAATTGAACACACATAGATCACATGCATTTTTTAACATTCTTGATGTTATGTGCGATGATATGATTTTATGAAAATGTTTTGTGAGATATTGTTTCTACTTGCTAAGCGAAAGCTCATATGAGTGTATTCATGCTGTAGGTAATGTGGGTAAGCAGGCTGCTATTTAGATGTTTTCTGGATTAGCGAAGCTATGCTGAAGTGATGAATGAAGGGAGTAGGATACTAATATGAATTTAATTTCTGCAGTTAGACTTCTTAAATTATTTTATATCAACTATATTTATAACTGTGTTTCAATATTTTGATACTACTAAACTATTAGGAGTACTTTATGAGAAAAAAACTTTAGAGTATTTCCTTTTAACTTACATGACGTTATAGCTTTTTAAATATCATCTAACTATGAATTTGAATATAATATTTATTATTTAGAGATTTTCAATTTCCTTAGTTAAAAAAATTTCAGTTTATTAAACTCTTTAAGTATAATTGTATGTAAAAAAAAAAAAATAATCTGTATTTTTGGAATCTAAGATAAATAAGTGTTAAGATAAAATTAATTAAGAATAAGTAAGTTAGTTAACGGTTTAAAAAGTCGGGTCGTTACAGTTGGTATCAAAACGGAATCATGTCATCCTACCTTATGTCATTTCCACATCAGTTTCAGCCTATCCAAGTAAGTTAGAACTATTTTACAATTAATGATAGTTGTTGACCTTAATTTTATAAGTAGGTATCCATGTACTATCATTATGCCACCGATTAAAGGATCATCATCTGTAGACACACTTCTTAGTGAACTCGATATCAAAATAACTATTGCATTTTGAAGGGCTAGACTAGAGCACTACTACGGAGAAACTCATTCGGGAGATTGGTTACATCATATAGAGTCCTTATGTAGCTCGTGTGGCATAACATGGGAGGCATGGTCAAGACTAACAGTAATCCAGTTAAGGGTTGCTGCTAGGTGTTGGTGGGAGTCTGTTGGGCAAGACTTGAACCTCGTACATTAGAGGCATTTCCATCACAACATTACGGAGCACTTTGTAGGTTTTTTTTCTTTACGAGAGATGATGGTTGACTCGACGTATGCCCAAAGATATCGTTTCTTCACTCGGGTAGCAAGCTGGGCACCTATAGAGGGTGAGAGCATGCAGGAGTACAAACACTCATTCGAGGAGGATCTCCTAGCTAAGTGCCCTTACAAACTGTGACAAAGGAAGTGTGTGAGTTGTTTTGGTAGGGAGTTCCCCACAAGATACACGCACTTGTGTACTTTCCCCAACCCTATCTGGATTATGATCATGTTCAAAGGTCATTTACACTGAGATGCATCTGAGAGCGGAGAGGGTAGATACTCCTCCAATAGGGGGATTGGAGATGTAGAGGACACCAACAGCCATGTTGAGGAACTAGCCCACACCAACCAGAAGTCGTAGGAGACGATGATGCCCATATTGATCTATAAGAGAAGGACCCCACCAAGGTTTTCACTGAAGGAGAAGATGACGAGACAGATAGTGCATGAGTATTGTTAAAAGATCGAGTGTAGTAATTTACTATCGGATAGTTTACCTATTGTTTATGGATGTTTTATATATTATCTATCTTATGTATTTGGTGACGCTTGTGTTATCCTTATGATTTATGTATTCTCTATGACTGATTATGACTAGTATGGTTAATTGTTATGTGAACTTATGACTATGTGATGTTATGACATGATGCTTTTAAGATATGATATGCCAAGATTTATAGGTTGTACCCTTCGTCATTTATGTTTAAATGAAACTCACGTCATAAGACTATGCTTAAGTTAAAATAACTGCGTAAGAGATATTAGACAAGCATGGTTCTTTTAGGTTAAATGTTAGAGTTATAAATATAGAGCCGTGGTACATCCTTGAGCGGCAGCAGCAAGATGACCATAAAAAGCGATCCCAGCTGAAATGTTCTCTAACCTATGGCGTAGATTGGAAGATCAGGAGGGCGAGATATAGAATCTCCATGAACAGCTTGCTCAGCAAAATCAAGAACTACCCCTCTGCCAGCTACTCCAGCTCAACCTACAGCACCAACTGTGCCTGTGACATAAGCCGCCCAACCTATGGCCTGACAAGAACCATTGTATGAGAGGTTTCGACGTATGAAAACCCCAAAATTCGAAGGATCCGCCGACCCTTTAGAGTCTGAGGAATGGTCAACCTCCCTTCAAATAGTCTTGAACTTTATGGACCTCACTGAACAAGTAAAAGTGTTTTGTGCTTCCAATGTCATGAAGAAGGATGCTCCTTATTGGTGGGAAACTATGCAAATGAGGAGGAATGTACTTGAGATGACATTGAATGATTTCATTCAGGAATTCAACGACAAATTCTACAATTAGATGGCTATGAAAGTGCAACAGAATGAATTCAATAACATTAAGCAAGACTTTATGTCAGTAACTGAGGCTCTCCACAAGTTCGATCAACTAGTATGACTTTGCCCTCGCCTTGTGCAAATTGAGGATGAAAGGGTTAGGCGAATGTTGGACATGTTTCGCCTTGCGATAGCATTAGTGATCGATAGTGGTGAGAGACCATCTACAATTGTTGCTGAATGTGTCAAAAGAACACTACGCGCTGAGTATCGTCTTGCTCAAGCTAAGCAAGAGAGGGCTAAGTTCTTTGAAAAGAAGAAGAAAGAGAAGTCATAATCAAAGTAGAACCAACGAAATCAACTGAACAGCCAGGGAAATAGATCCAACCTTACTGGCAATCACTCCAATCAAAGTCACAACAACCAAAAGGGGAATTTTAATGGAAACAAGAACCAGAAAAACCATCCCAAAAAGAAAAACAAAACCGTTTACCCCACATGCCCCAAGTGTAGGAAGAAACATCAAGGTAAATGCAAACTTGGCTCAAATACTTGTTACTTATGTGGCAAGGAGTCACTTTGCCAAGAATTGCTATACCAATGAGCAGAATCAGACTGGACAAAATCAACTGAAGCCACAAAGGACTCAACTCCATAACATGTAAGCCAAAATTGAGGGTCCGCAAATTAACTAGGGACATTTGGAGGCCCCACCATCACCAAACGCTCACATTTTCACCTACACCAAGAATGATGTTGAAGCTAGAACCTTGAATGTGGTGACAAGTTAACTCTCTGTGGCCAACCAAGACGTACATATTTTATTTGATTATGGAGCAATTCATTCCTTTGCATCACATACGTTTGCTAGGAAACTCACTCAATTTAGGGAAAGAATCAATCAGACCTTTAGAATAGCCATGTCTTCAGAACAAACTTTGTTATCAAGTTATTGGTTACGTCATGTGCTAATAATTATTGCTAGTAGAGAATTGTTCATTAATCTAGTTATTTTAGAAATATTCGAGTACAACATCATCCGAGGGATGAACTTTCTAGGAAAATACAACGAGATCATTGATTCTCAGGCACATAAAGTGACATTCAAACTTGGTAGAGTAGAAAAGTTCAAATATGTCAGCATTTCTGATAAACAACCGAGGGTTATGATTTCTACCATGAGGGCGTGAAGGATGCTACATAGTGGATGCGTTGGATTCCTAGCTAATATCATAGATACGACGAAAGAAGAACGATCCAAACCGGAAGATATGGCAATAGCTAGAAACTTTATTGAGTAGTATCTTTTGATCGTCAGGTCTCATTTGAAATAGAATTGATGCCCGACACAGCACTGATATCAAAGGCTCCATACCGCATAACCCCAGCCGAACTCAAGGAATTACAAACATAACTTCTGGAACTTTTGGACAAATGATTTATACGTTCGAGTTACTCACCTTGGGGTACCCCTGTATTGTTCGTCAAGAAGAAGGATGGCACATTAAGGATGTGCATTGAATAACGTGAGCTCAACAATGCGACCATCAAGAATAAGTACCCTCTACCAAGAATCGGCGACCTCTTCGATCAGCTTAAAGAAGCACTAGTCTTCTCCAAGATCGACTTACGCTTGAGTTATCACCAATTGAAGATCAAAGAAAGTAATGTCCCAAAGTCAGCATTTCATACACGCTACGGTCACTATGAGTTTTTAGTTATGCCATTTGGATTGACGAACGCACCTATAGCTTTCATGGACTTGATGAATAGAGTATTCAAGGAATATTTAAACAAGTTTATCATTGTGTTCATTGATGATATCTTGATCTACTCAAAGACCCAAGAAGAACATGAAGAGCATTTGAGGACCACTCTCTAAACTCTATAGAACCACCAAATTTATGCAAAATTCTCTAATTGTGAATTTTGGCTAGACAAGGTTCAATTTCTCGGACATGTGATCTGCAAGGATGGAGTATCTGTTGACTCATCCAAGATCGAAGCTGTGAGCAAGTGGCCAGATCAAAAAGTGTGACTGAAGTGCAAAGCTTTTTAAGTCTAGACGGCTACTACAGAAGACTTGTTGAGGGATTCACGAAATTAGCAACACCTCTTACCGCACTTACCTGGAAGGGAAAGAAGTATGAGTTGATGAAGAAATGCGAGGATAATTTCCAAGAATTGAAGAAAAGACTCACTAGTGCTCCTATTCTCACGATTCCATCAGACGAGGGAGAGTTTGATATCTACAGTGATGCATCCAAGATGGTCTTAGGAACAATTTTGATGCAGAACAGGAAAGTCGTAGCTTATGCCTCATGACAATTGAAGAAGTATGAAAAGAACTACCTGACCCATGATTTGGAATTAGTAGTTGTGGTGTTTGCTCTTAAGATCTGGTAACACTATCTTTATGGCACCAAATATCAGATTTTTATGGATCATAAAAGTCTTAAGTACATTTTCACCCAGAAGGAACTCAACATGAGACAAAGAAAATGGTTAGAATTGGTTAGGGATTATAATTATGAGATTTTTTATCAACTCGGAAAGGCCAACAAAGTTGCTGATGTACTGAGTCGGAAGTCATCTGCCACCCTCATGTCAATTCAAGCACTATCACAACTGCTTTAGGAATATATTTTCAAGTTTGGAATTGAGCTTATTATGGGGAAAATTTTCTCATTGACTCTCTAGCCTACAATTTTCGGTGAAATCAAGGAAACTCAGGGGCTCGATCCTAGTTTGGTCAGGATAAGAAAATGAGTCATGGAAGGGAAAGAAAACTAATGTTTTTGTGTCAAATGAGGGTATTCTTCATTTTAAGGGTAGGTTATGTGTGCCTAGCAATGAAAAACTCCAAAAGAAGATTTTATTTGAGGCTCACAACACTCCATACTCCATCCATCCCAGAGGAACTAAGATGTATAAGGACTTGAAGGAGCATTTTTGGTGAAACAAGATGAAGAACGACGTGGTTGAATTCATGAGTAAATGCCTAACTTGTCAGAAAGTTAAGGCAGAACACAAGTGACCAGCTGGAAATTGCAACCTATTGAAGTTCTAGAGTGGAAATGGGAACAAATCACAATGGACTTTGTGGTCAGATTGCCAAAAAGCAGTAAAGGTTATGATGCCATTTGGGTAATCGTAGATCGTTTGATTAAATCAGCATGTTTAATAGAAAATAAAGTGACTTATTCTCTGGAAAAGTTGGCAGAATTGTATGTATCCAATGTCGTTAAGCTACACAGCATTCCTTTATCAATCATTCCAAACCACTACAGTTGTTTCACCTCCACTTTTTAGAAAAATGTTCAGCAAGCGATGAGAACTAAGCTCAAGTTTAGCACTGCTTTTCACTTTCAGATGGATGGTCAGTCCGAGTGAACCATTCAAACCTTAGAGGATATGCTTCGTGCTTGCGTTATGGACTTTCAAAGATGTATGGAATAAAAAGCTACTATTGATTGAATTCTCCTACAATAACAGTTATCAGGCGACTATCGGGATGGCACCCTATGAAGCACTATATTGTAGGAAGTGCCGATCACCAGTACGTTGGTGTGAAATATGGGAGAAGTAATTGGAAACCACAGATTTCATTCAATAACAATGAAGCAGTCAAGAAAATACGATGACGAATGAAAGCAACTCAATGTCGACAGAAAAGTTATGCTGACAAGTGAAGGAGGCCTCTTGAATTTCAAGAAGGAGACTTTGTTTTCTTGAAGGTAGCACCGATGAAGGGTGTGATGCGATTTGAAAAGAAGGGCAAGTTGAGCCTGAGATACAAAGGACCCTTTGAGATCACATAACGTGTTAATAAGGTTGCTTATAGATTAGCATTATCACTAGATCAGTTGTCAGCAGTGCACAATGTCTTTCATGTCTCAATACTGAAGATATATGTCTCAGACCCATCTCACGTAATAAAGTATGAATCAATCCAAGTTCACGATGACCTCACTCATGAAGAAAAGACTATGTAAATTCTAGCATGTGAAGAAAAGACTCTCACAAACAGGACCATACCCCTTGTCAAGATGTTATGGTGAAATCATAAGTTCGAGGAAGCCACTTGGGAAAGTGAAGGCAAAATGAGAAAAAATTATCCGTTTTTGTTCTAATTTTTTAGGACGAAAATTTTGTAAGAAGGGTAGATTGTGACACTCTAGAAATTCGTAAACTTGATTCATAAATTATTATCATGGATTTCCTTCATTAACATACTTCTAATGAATTATCTTGATGAATACCAAATTTTAAGATCATGAATGATTATATATGTATTATCAGTATGATGATGTTGATGATCTAACAATTTTGATTTCTCTATTTAAATGAGAAATTATAGATATATAGAAGATGAGTTGAACGACATATAAATTTATATAAAAAATTTATTATGTCGTATTAGAGGGATAAATGTTAATGTTTGGAACCGTTTTTTATTATTAGGTCAATTTGATGACCTTAGTATTTATTTTAGTCATATAAATAGTTAAGTTTTGAGAGTATGATTGGGAAAATTAATGTGTCATATAGATAGAAGATGAATAATTAGGATTTACTCTTAGAAGATCCAAAGGTAGAAGATTGATCAAGAATCGTGCCTAGATTTGAAATCAATGGTGTAGATTTTATGTTAAAGGATCTTAGGCAAATCAATGGCCAAGCTTTGGATGATAAGTGACCAATGAGCTTAAGGTAAGGATTGGTGTAATGGAAGATCCAATAGATGAGAATAAGGATCACAATCTTTGATCAATGGTGGAAAAATTGGAAGAAAGATATACAAAATAAAAATGAGAAAAACAAAGGGGAGATCCAGATTTTGTGGTCAAAAGAAAGAAGAAATTTGAACAAATGAAAAAAATGAGAAAGTGGTGCATGCATGCAACCTTATGTAAGAGATGACATGGCTTATTTCGACCATATGTCACAAAGAAGAGAGAAGTGAAAGTGACCCTTTGTCTCAACTTTCTTGAACAAAATTTTCAACCCAACTTCCTCCCTTAAGTAAGAGTAATGCAAGGGGAGAATCAGCCAAAAATTGTACATTTTTACCCCTCAAAATACAGCTCCTTTAAAGCAAATGTTGACTAAAAACAAACCCCCAACATCTCATTTTATTCTCACACAAATTAAGCTAAAAAAAAAAAAAAAAAAAAAAACCTAGCTTCTCTAGGCACCACCAAACTATTCTCCATCTCCCAACACCCCTCTAGCACCCTTCTCCCTCCATTTTCAAGCTCCAACCACTCCCGTTACCAAGTTCGAAGAAGTATGAAGCGGAGTTAGAGGACATGTTATTAGAGGTAATATAGTAGTATTCTTTATGTTTTAATCATTTTTGGAGAACTGAAGCATGATGTTTAGTTAGAATTTTAATGTTGGAATTTTTATCTAGGAAAAGGTTTTGAGAAAAACTTTAGAGGTCCAAGATCTTAAAGGATTCACGAAGCATTTCGGTAGGATCTACGATCTTTGTTAGAGCTTGTAGTTGTTATGGTAATATGACATGCATTAAAAACTTTGGTATGAAAAATAAATTATATGATAAGATTTTACAGAGGATAAACTTCCTTTTAGGCATTGGAATCACTTGGTTTGCTTTTGTATGTCTAAAGTTATGAGCATTTGAAGTTGTGACACAAAACTAGAGAGAAAATGAACCTCTGGGGTACAGTCTAGCCACCGGTTTTATGTACTCCAAACCCTTTAATCTTATAATTTTGGATTATAAGTTATAGATATGAAAACTAGATTCTTTAAGCTTTCCAATAAGATATCATGCGCCTCAAACTGATAAATGTACAGTTTTTAGTGTATTTTACAAGTTTGGATTACCAACCAAGAGCTTTTGCCGGAACCCTCTACCGGCCACGGGTTTTGTATATTTTGGATAAGTAAACCATAATTTTCTACAAATTTGTTCTCAGTGTATAAACTAGACACCATAAGCCTTCCAATGACATATTTTTTGCCTTATTTGGACTTGTAAATGAATTGTTTTAATTTTCTAAGTTTACCCATAAATCTAGGTATATGGTACATACATGGGACCAACAGTCACAAAACCTAAGTATACAGTGTGAAAGACTCAAACATTAAAGGAAATAACTTTATGGCTCTAAAGTAGACATCTCAAACCTTAAAATGAGTTATCATATGTTTAAAACGGATATGTACGTAAATTTTAATAAATCACATAATATTGTATTGTAATCAAGTAAACTGTGATTTTACCACAAGATACTTAGGAAAACATCCACATTAATGTTTGAAACACTTGAAATCTTTGAAAACAAATTATAGATACAGAAACTAGATACTTCAAGCTTTCCAACGAGTTATCAAGTGTCCAAAACAAGATCATATTCAAATTTAAATAAATCTTACAATTTAAAATCCCACATCGACAAAATGAATAAATATTAAAATGTGACGTAATGGTAAGTCATAACAAATGGATATATTTATTTATGAAATGAGTTGGTCTTAAGTTTATGATCAAATAATGTAAAAAACTCTAACATTATAAAGTTGAATTACAAGTTTTAAATGGACTAAGATAAAGTACACTAAAGGATTATTGGGGATATACCCAAAGACTATCTTAGCTCAACTAAATGATCATAACTAATGGGATTGGACCTTACAAACCCAATACTAGATGGAAGGTATACACTTGGGTGACTTCTTGTCACTTTGATTAATTAATTAATTAAGAAATAAACAAATAAATAAACTATTAAGTATATATAACAAAATATAATTATGCTAAAAAAGTTAGTTAGTAACTAATAAAGTAATTAATTAATTAATTATAAGAGTTAGTAAGTAATAATTAGCTATATAAGTAATATTATTATGTTGAGTAACTTTATAATTATAATACATAATTAATTAGAGATTAATTAATCAATAATCATTGATATAATTATTAAAATAACTATGGATGATTAATTAGAGATTAATCAAACATTAATTATTAGATTAATCAAATTATTAATTATTAATATGAGAATTAATAATTGATAATTATTATATGAGAAAGAATATTTAACTAACATAAATAAATTATTAACAATATAATTATTAATTAGTCGATTAAAATTATTTAATTTAATTATAATTACTCAATTAAATAAAGTAATAATTAATTATTACCTAATTAGTTAGTTAGTTAATTAATTAATCAATTAAATTAAATTAAATTAAATTAAATTAATAATTAATAGAAATTTGTTTAACACTAAATAGTTAATATGAATTAATTATTAAGGTTAACTATGATATTAGTAAACTAAGCTAACTTTAATTTATAAAATAAATGAATAAAGTAACATAATTATGATTCTATCTAATAATGAGATATTGTTAAATCAGGACAATTTTTCAAACTTGCGTAGTAGGAGATACAACTCTGGAAGTTTAAGTACATAAGACAAGTAAGTACAAACCTCACTTATAGTATGCAATAAATTGTTTTTCTTTGTTGATGTTCTATGTTTGCTATGATTTGCCTTGATGATGTGATGAGTATATGGGTTATATTTATTATGTTAATTAAACATTTGACGTGCATAATTTCTCTTGCACTGATATGATCAACATGCCTCATAAATATTTATGCCATAATGATACATGTAGAGTAACATGTAAATCTACACATTGTCACAATTAATAAGAACAAGGTTAATGAAAGATAGGATTAAGTGTCGTACCACCCTCCTATTAGTGAGAAGATATGATAAGAATGAAAGTTATAAGTTATGATCTTGGAGGTAGTTGGAGGGTTGCTCTCCTAACTCCCCATTGGTTGTGCGCAAATGGGTACAATATAGGGGCCCTTAAGTAGAGAATACATTTATATAATGAAGCATAATTGAACACATAGATCACATACATTTTTGAACATTCTTGATGTTACGTGTGATGATATGATTTTATGAAATGTTTTATTAGATATTGTTTGTACTTATTGAGCGAAAGCTCATAAGAGTGTGTTCGTGCTATAGGTAACGCGGGTAAACAGCCTGCTACTTAGATGTTTTTTTGGACTAGCAAAGCTGTGCAGAGGTGATAAAGGAAAGGAGTGGATACCTCTACGAATTTAATTTCTACATTTAGACTTCTTAAATTATTTTGTATCAATTATATTTATAACTATGTTTCCAATATTTTGGTACTACTAAAATAGTAGGAATATTTTACGAGAAAAAGACTTTAGAATCTTTCCTTTTAACTTACATGAAGTTATAGCTTTTTAAATATCATCTAAATACAAATTTGAATAGGATATTTATTATTTAGAGATTTTCAATTTCCTTAGTTAAAAGAATTTAGTTTATTAAACTCTTCAAATACAAGTATAATCTGTATGTAAAAAAAAATTTGTATTTTTAGAACCTAACGAAAATAAGTGTTAAAACTAAATTAATTAAAAATAAGTAAGTTAGTTAACGATCCGAATAGGCGGTCGTTACAATATTCTCCCATAAAGAGCTTCATAAGAAGCCATCCCAATTGAAGCATAGAAACTATTGTTGTATGAGAATTCGATCAAAGGAACCTTCTTGTCCCAAGTCCGCTTGAAGTCCATCATGCATGCTCATAGCATATCTTCTAGAGTCTAAATAGTCCTTTCCAATTGTTCGTCTGTCTGACGATGAAAAGTTCTGCTAAATGTAAGTTTTGTACCCATTGCTTGATGTATACTCTTCCAAAATTTAGAAGTGAAATGACCATCGCGAACTGAGATAATCGATTTTGGAATCTCGTGATAGCGAACGATCAACGTAACATATAATTCTGCTAGTTGTTCTACTGAAAAACTAGGCTTAATGGCTAAAGAATGAGCAGATTTCATCAATCAATCGACAATTACCCAAATAGCATCTTTGTTGTTGGGAGTTCGGGGTAATCCAACCACGAAATCCATGGTCACCTGATCCCATTTCCATTCTAGAATGGAGATTTTCTGTAATTTTCCCCATGGACGTTGATGTTCAGCCTTCACTTTATGACACATGAGGCATTTGTTGACAAATAAGGCAACATCATTCTCCCTTTTGAGCCACCAAAAACTCTCCTTCAAGTCTTTGTACATCTTTGTGGCTCCAGGATTAATGGAATACAGCGTCTCGTTAGCTCCTTACATGATTTGCTTATTCAACTCTTCTCTATTAAGAATGCATAGTTTATCTTTCCGAAAGAGTATGTCATCATCAGAGATGTTGAAATCCGACTTCTTTCCTTCCAAGACTTCATTTCTTGTTTTTTGTTGCGAGACATCTGCTTATTGACGCTTCTTCATGCCATCCAAAATGATAGGTCGAAAGGTTAGGGTGGCTAAACTTCCCATAATGAGCTCGATTCTAGCTTCCCCCAGCTTTTTCTGGAGAGGCCCAATCAATGACTAAATTAAAATCAACGAAAAGGATGAATTCTGGCTAAGGGCATCGGCTACTTTGTTTGCCTTCCTGGGATGGTAATGGATGTCTATGCCATAATCTTTCACAAGTTTGAGCCATCTTCTTTGCCTAATGTTAAGCACTTTCTGCATAAAGATATATTTCAAACTCTGATGGTTCGTGTAAACCCTACACTTGGTATCGTAAAGGTAATGTCTTCAAATTTTGAGTGCAAAAACTACCGCCGCAAATTCTAAATCTTACGTCGGATAGTTCTTTAAGCTAACGTGAAGTATAAGCGATCACTTTTCCATTTTGCATAAGTACGGCTCCTAACCTTATCTTGGAAGCATCGCTATACATCACAAAATTCCCTTCCTCTATAACTAGTACAGTAAGGATTGGAGCACTAATCAGCTTATTCTTTAGCTCTTTGAAGTTTTCTTCACATTTTGTAGTCCATTCATACTTCTTTCCCTTCCATGTAAGTGCTGTGAGAGGCACTACTATCTTAGAAAATCCCTCGACAAAACGTCAGTAATAGCTTACTAAGCCAAGAAAACTACGTACTTCGGTGACACTTTTTGGAGCTGGCCATTTACTCACTTCTTCAAACTTGGCTGGATCTACCTATATACCTTTTTTAAATACCACATGTCCTAAGAAATGAATCTTCTCCAAACAAAATTCACATTTCATGAATTTAGCATAAAGTTGGTTTTGCTTTAAAATCTGTAGAGCAATCCTTAAGTGCTCTTCGTGCTCTTCCTTTGACGTTGAATAAACAAGATGTCGTCTATAAAGACAATAACGAACTTATCCAAATAATCCTTGAACACTTGATTCATCAAGTCCATAAAAGCAGCTGGAGCATTGTCAATCCAAATAGCATAACTAGAAACTTATAGTGTTCATATCGCGTATGAAAGGGTGTCTTGGGAACATCTTATTCCCTAATTCGAAGCTAATGATATCCTGATCGCAGGTCGATTTTTGGGAAAATTGAAGCTCATTTTAGTTGGTCAAATAGATCGTTGATCTTGGGTAGTGGATACTTATTCTTAATTGTAATCTTATTCAGCTCTCGATAGTCGATGCACATCCTAAGAGTATCATCATTTTTCTTTACGAACAAGACTAGGGCTCCCCACGGTGAATAGCTATGACGGATGAATTTTTGGTCTAGAAGCTTTTACGGTTGAATTTGTAATTCCTTAAGTTCGGCGGGGGCCATCCTATAAGGTGCTTTAGATACTGGTGCTGAGCCAGGAACCATTTAGATCTCGAAAGCAATATCTAACTCGGGCGGTAGCCCTAGTAAATCTTCAGGAAAAACCTCCATGAAGTCTTTGATTATCATACCTTTTTCAGTCTACTCTTGGTTTCTTGTATTTTACCCACCATATTGGCCAGAAATCTAATACAACCTTCTGCCAATAACTTTCTAGCCCTTAGCACAGAAATGATCATTTTCGGCTATTTTGGAGTTGATCCTCCAAAAACGAACTCCTCATCTTAAACTAGCTTGAATGTAATTATGCAACATTGACAGTCTATGACTACGTTGTATTTTTCTAAGAAGTCCATACCCAAAATGATATCATAGTCCTTACCCAAAATGACATCTTAGTCATATGGGCCAATAACAATCAAATTGAAATACATTTCCCTACCACATATAACTATTAGAACATAACGTATCCAATAATCAGACAATAAAATTTCCCAAGAAGGTAATGTAGTCTTAAATGTTCTTCTAATTCTATCGCTTCCTCTACTTAGTTTCTTAGCAAACTTAAGTGATGTAAGTGAATGCGTAGCTCCAGAATCAATTAACACATAGATATCTTGATTAGTAAAAGGAAGTTGACACTAGTAAAAATTGGTGATTACACGACGGTTATTTATCGTCGTGTAAAGTTTACATGACTGTTGTGTAACCATCGTGTAATCCAGCGTCATGGAAGATACGACGATGGTTTTTAGAACCGTCGTGTTATCTAAAGGTTACATAACGTTTAAAACCGTCATCGAAACAAGAAATACAGATGCGAAGGGTGACAAATTGGCTACCTTACACGACTATTCTGAGTCAAAACCGTCGTGTAATGTACATGATTACATGACGGTTTGTCCCACACCATTGTGTAATGTAACGACAAAATTTTTTAATCCAACATTACATGACGGTTCTCGGGAGAACCGTCGTGTAATGCCCAGCATTACACGACAGTTTTCCGAGAACCGTCGTGTAAAGTTTGACTTTACACGATGGTTCCCCCCGAGAATCATCATGTAAAGTGAACTTTACACGATGGTTTTTAAAAGAAACCGTCGTGTAAAGTCCAGCATAAATTGAAAAATAATTTGGTTTTTTTTGATGATTTCACACGGGTGGCCTAACCCGTGTGTTATCATTACACGGCCCAAGAGATGATTGACAAAATATTAGCTACATTATATCAAAGT
>JAFMPE010164519.1:5400-17457 GCA_024759925.1 Ficus religiosa
GTAACTTTAGATACTAATTACAAAATCAAACGTAAAGCTAGATTGCAAAATATGGAACACTCAAAAACTAGTCCAACATCACGAATTCATTTTGAAGTTAAGCCTATCAAATTATCAGCCAAGAAAAAACGACAAGTCGTGTTGAAAGAAAGAAAAAACAAATTTTCCGTTGCCGGGAATCGAACCCGGGTCTCCTGGGTGAAAGCCAGATATCCTAACCGCTGGACGACAACGGAGTTGGATTCCAGTTTGCTCAAATAAATTAAAATAGGCAAACAATGATAAGTTTCTTTTTGCTTCCCTTTCTACTTACTAGTATGTATACGTTACACGTGTTATATACATATTATAGTATTTAATATTGTAGATTTTATAATTGATATAAATTGATAAAAAAACTATCAAATATCTTTGAATTATATATATACGGATTTAAAGTTAAAAAAATTAATAACTAATATTTTTTGTAGTGAGTTTTTTTTTTAAATAGTATTTCTAAATATCTTATAATCTCCCCGTAGAAGAGCAAAACAACAACCATCATATTTTAAATAAGAAAATATCAATTTCCTCTTATTCTCTACACAGACATGTTTTAAGATACCCTCCGTACTTGTGTGTGTGTGAGAATTATATTAAACAAAGTGTCAGTTTGTTTTTCCTAAAGATAGAAACAAGTATTTATACATAAATAGAGAGAGTGAGAGACTAATCGGACCGATTTTGAGCAAGAGATTGCACAGATAAGTCTAATTACTTATAAATATACAAATTTCTCAAACAAAAATATGATGCTCCCACTGTTGTTTTGAATTATTGAAAATCGAACAACACATGAACGCACTTATAAGTATTGTTTAAATTTATATTAAAGAATTTCCTTGAACAGTTGCAACCATAAGATGAATTAATTGTGAATTATTAAATTTTTTCATAAAATAGAGTTGTCTTCAACAGTTACAACCAAAAGATAAATAAAATGTGAATGATTAAAACATTTCATAAATTATATTCTTTTTTAGTGAGAAGTTGCAATAATAAAACATGACATGGTACATATAATAGAGCATTTAATTGAACTTGTGGGTACCATTTTGAACAACCAAGGATGAGTAGTACGTCTCACAATATGCTCTTTAGTATTGTTAGGATATAAAATGCACCATTCGGAAGAACGAAAGAAAAAGAAACCAAAAAACAAAAACAAAAGAATGAATAATTTGATTCAATACAGGGTTTAAAAGAAGGGATTTTAAAAAATAACAGTAATGGGAAAAGAAAAAAAAAGAGTAAAATAAGTTTTAGATGAACTGGAAAAAAAAAAAAAACAAAAACAAAAAAAATAAAAAGAAAATTACCCAACAGATGTTTACAATAGGTTTATATAAACCCCTTTAAGAATAAATAATAATGTGCATATACATGCTTGGGGAGAAAATAAAAGGTAAGAAATTAGAAGGGGAAAAAAAGAAAAGAAAAGAAAAGAAAAACTGAAGAGGGACTTTTAGAAACAAAATTGCCGAGGAGGAGTTTTTGTTTTTTTTTTGGAAGCAAGTCTCAAAAAGGAGTCAATTGTTTCCAAAAAATTAATAGAACACAGCGTACTTGCTCTTTTCGTATTGTTAAAACTCTTTTCGTATTGTTAAAATGTTAGTAAAGGCACGTATTTTGCACGTGTGGTATTATAATGTGGTAATTAATTTTGTAGACCAAGTATGAAAGGAAATTGATTGAATGTATAAAACAAAACACGTGAAATTTGATTTCTAGTTTCATCACTATTAATGTTCTTTTAATTGTTGAAAATATAACAAAAAGTTATTGAGAAAATTTTTGCCGTAGATAGTTAATAAATGTCTTATAATGATCATTTCGACAAAATAATATATTGAGTGATTATAAAAACAAATTATGGAGGAACATATTTGAAAAAACAATTTTGAAAGAAAAAGTTAGAATTAAAAAGTATTTCAAAATATTATTGTAAGGAAAAAAGTACTTAAAAAAAATAAATAAATATTAAAAAAAGCTCGTCCATGGAAGAACCGAAAAAAAGCAAGCAGGCGTGAAGGTCAGTCGCCAGCCGCTTACCACCGCCGCTTTATATATACTTACTTGTAGATTAGAATAATGCAAGTTATTAACCTGTTCAAACTAAATATTTGCATGTAAATTCAGAAAATAAATCAATATTGGGAAATGTATAAAACACTATAGCCCCTGTTTGGTTGAACAACTCAATTCATTCAACTCAAACTTTTTTTTGTCTTTTTCCCAAAAAGTTTTTGTTTTTTTCTCAAAAAGTTTTTTGACTTTTTTGAAAATTCAAAAAAATTTACTATTGAAACTTAAAAATCTCAACTCAAACTAATACACCAAATGGCCCCATTTGGAGCTTCTACTCTATCCTCTATTATTTTTTATGGTATGTTTCATAGAGGTGACAAGTGAGAGGAAAAAAAAAGAGTGGATGGATTTTTGAAGGAAAAATGCAATTTTAATTTGTTTGATAGGAGAGAAAAATAGAGGGAAGAAAAAAGTGAATAGAAGATCCATAGATCCTATTATTTTTTATTTCTCCAAAAGTAGAGAGTTTTTGGAAGGGAAAACTTAATTAGCTTGTATACATAGGTAAATTACTTATGTCTCCTTATTTTTAAACTAAATTAACATCAAATAAAGGGAAAAATAATTGTTTAGTTTATCACTTATTTTCTTTCCTCCTCTTATACTAAACAAGAAAAAAGGAATACCAACTTCTTTTCCATTTTCTTTCCCTCATATGTTTTCTTTCATTCCTCTTTCCTTTCCCTCTTACCAAACGGGGTGTTATGTTGGTTTGCAAAACACGTTATTTGGGTTGGTAAGGCATTCGTCCTCCTCGCTGAATACTTGGATTCGAGTTGTTACCACCGTTTTGATCGAGATATATGGATAATCCACTTCGTGAAGAATTCATATATCACGCTGATGATATCTATTTCCCCGGAGTTATCTTGGCATTCTAACCTCGACCCATACAACCCATTTTTCTTCAAAAAAAAAAAAAAAAAAAGAACAGACAAACATGTGGTTGAGTTTAGCCTAACACTATTCTACACCAACTTTAATGTTGAGGTCTTTGGTTGGAATTCCTGTGCACAGTCTCTTGACTTACTTGTCTTTCAGTCATACTAAGGTTTTTAGACTAAGCTCGGGAGAGCACCAGTGTACTGGTCCGTCACCAAGAGCAGAGCACTCTGTGACTCTCTATTTTATCTATTATAGATTTGATTTTTTGTTGTTCATATTTTATCCATTGAAATAGTAAGGTTGTGTGTTTGATATGCATGAACCTTTTAAATTTGTTAACAAGAGCTTAGACTGATTTTCTTTTTGTTTCACTCGTAACCCCAATAAATTCTAAAATAATACCGTTAAGGATATTACGACATCACTAATCTCTTATCTCATTATCCAACGTAACAAAAAAAAAAAAAAAAACCATTAAACGACACTTTTCACTGCCAAATATGATAAAGGTGAGACCGTTCTCTGCCGAGATCAGAGGAACTAGGCCAACCTAAACTGAAGGAGAAAGAGAAAACTAACGCAGTCAAAGTTTACAAAGATACAGAGATATCTCAAACTTGGGGAGGACTCTTTGCAATTAAAGTACTAGATAGAAGAAAAATTAGGTTTAGGAAATCCATACAATGAAAGACCTCATTCCTTATTAAATTTCTTGCTCACTAAACTTGGGGAAAAATAAAAATAAAAATAAAAATCCTTTCCTTGAGATATCTTATTAACTTCTCTTGACCGTTTTTAAGTACTCCCACCAGGGTAATTGCACGCATTGTAACCTGCAAGTAAGAGGAAAAATAAAATTACTTCCATTTTTCAAAAGCCTTTTCTAAAGAAAAGGAATAAAAATTGTCCATCTCCTTTTTGAATCTTTGTTCTTCACGGTTTAAAAGGTAGATTGAAAGTAGAAAATATAAAAGTGACTAAACAACTACATATTTGATTAGAGTGGTGGTTATCTTTTTTGAGAGAGAGAGAAATTACAATTATCAAAAGCCATTTCTCTTTTTGAGTTTCTAATCATGCACCCCAATGCCCGTTAGGATTTTAATCTTTTTTTTTTTTTTTTAAATGGCCTTTCTTTTCTTTTTCTTTGTTTTTTTGGGTAAAAAATAATGATTAAATTGGTAGCCTCTATGAGGAGATATATTCTCATCTAATGTGGATAGGTTTTATAATTTAACTAAAAGATGATGAGTACCTCCACATTAAAAAGAAAAGAAAAAAAAATATAGACCCACATAGTGAATTAATAAGTACATGTGTGATAAGAGCATCATTTAATTAAGTGTCCCACTCACGCAAAATAGTCTATCTATAAGGCCACCTAATATACTCACTTGACCAATTAGTTTGACAAGACTTGAGCCATTAAAAAATAATTATTTCCGTATATATCCCTAATCTCATATATTAAATTTTAAAAACTCTCATTTTATCTTATAAATTTTAAATTAGTCTCATTTAACCTCCTTTATTAGAATTTTAGTTAAAAACAAACAGTGAAAAAGTGAGTTAAGTGAAATCATGTGATCTTTTTCTATTTGTTTTTAATAAAAATTCTAACAGAATATGTTTAACAGAACTAGTTCCCCTATTTTTCTGTATAATTTTAACCAAAATTCTAGTAAAAGGTTAAGTGAGACAAATTCAAAACTCATGGAATAAAGTGAGAATAACCTTAAAATTCAGTGATTTAAATGATAATAATACAAAATAAAAATAAAAAAGCTTAGCAGCAAATGATGCCAAAAGAAGAGCTTACTAGGATTTGTGGATGTGAGTGTAGCTGTTTGAGAGAAGTCACAATTCCAAGGATTCTTGCCATAAGTTTGGTAATAAAGATTCATGGCATAGGCAGCATGTGATGCCACAGTGTTCGGCTCAAAACAGGCGCCTCCCGGTTGGATCGGACCGCAGTCAATACTGTGGCTGCAAGCATAGTCGAGATTCGCCTGCAATTGAGCATCGGAGATGCCGGCCTTGGGCATACACCACTGCGATGCAGTCGGATTCGGAGATGGAGTCACCGGAGCTGTAGGAGTCTGAGACAGATAAATCAAAGCAATGCAATTAATTTACACACACAGACCTAATAGTTTAGACTTCCATGGAGATGTCTTCAAAGGTTCTATCTACAAATTTTGTGGGCAAATTTCATTACAAATTTTTAACTTCTTCAAATGAATGTGTGACCTAAAAGTTACAATGTCACTTGGTTCAAAAAAAGAAAAACAGATATAGAAAATTTGGGTCCATTTGAAAATGGTTCTGAAATAGCGATTTTTTTTCCCCCACAAAATTAGAAAACAGAAACGTTGAACATTTTTAGCCGCCTGTGTTAGCCATAGAAAGTCAACTTACCAACTACTAGTCATTATTCTCAACATTGACATGGTGAATTCACCCACCTAAACTTTTAATCATTCAGAATAATTGAAAACTCAAAAACATTCTCTGTAGATGATGGAAGAAAAAGAACTAAAAACAGCAAAAGTTAAAACAATGAATTTCAAGATTGGCTTCTCTCACCTCGGTAGTCTTTGAGAGACCAACATCGTATGTCATGGTAAGATCAGGCTTAAACAACCCAAATGCCCGTTCGGACGCTGCACCGGGTTTCAAATTCTCATCATAGAGTGCAAAGATATACGTGTCCACCGATTTCCCCGGCATCAGTGGTGTTCCAACCAATGATCGGAGATGCGCAATCAAATTCCCATTGTAGGCCTTGGCATTCTCAAGGCTTGGTCCAACCTCGTTGCTGTCACCGCTGTACGGCCACCCTGTCTCGGCAACCACAATCTCAACATCCTTGAATCCCAATGAGCTCAAAGCAGAGTGCACAGCATCAACCTACACTCGATAATTTGGATCAATTTAACAATACCGTAAATTCACACATGACTCCACTATAAAATACATAATTCAAATAAATCCCCGGTCCACAGGTAAAAAGAAGAATTAAATTGTGGTCCCAAGGTAAAAGATAAGGGGTCTGTAAGACAACCAAGTTTGGCAACTTTTTCTTAGCCCATCACACAAAATCCAATGACAACGGGAAATATTGGAATGGACTTGTCTGAAAATAATTGCAAGAGCCAGCCTGTCAGTCACCAAAGCATAATAAGTCCAATCAAGGGCTCCAATTGATTCTTCTTTTAGTGAATGATAAACATTCTTTTTTTTAACATCTGGGTTCTGAACATGCAAAACATTCATGAAACGTAGCTCTAGTGACACATGTGAACCGATTTGTTTGTACTATATTTTTAGCTAGAATGAAGCAAAACCGAAGTGTTCGGGTTAGAACCCTGTTGGGCCTACCTTAGCAAGTGAAAAGATAGAAATTAAAGATACATGTGAACGATTGATTTTTACAATCTTTAGAAAGAGAAGGCATTTGGGTTTGGTTTCATACTTTAATTATTTTAATGGGGGTATGCAAATTATAATAATACAAACAAATCGAAAAAAGTAAAGATTGTTTGTTGACTTTACCCATCAACTCAAAATTAAACTAGTAAGCCCTGTGTATTTGCTAATAAGATCCAAGGAACTCAAACCTACTCTTACTTCCCAACCACTTGTGCAAAAGCTAATAAGTTTGCATCTAAATTAGATAAAATATTAATAATTTAAAAGCAAAGGGAGATAGAAAGTCGAAACTCAACTAATTTTAGAGACATAACACTGAATTTTTTAGAGAAAATTATTCAAGTAACCTCTTTCTTTTTCATCTATTGACCAATATAACACAAATTCCCTAATATTAACCAACATAACATAAAATTTAATTAACTTGAGTTTAATTAATGTTACGTTTTTGTATCACATTGGTGTAATGGTTTTTAAATTTGTGTCATTCAACTACTTTCCCCAACTTTTTTTGCAAGTAATGTATTTACTTTAAAAATTGTCACATGTTAAGATAAGAATTACAAATTACTTATCAGATCAATTATAGTAATCATATGTTTAAAAAAAAAAGTTTATTAGTGATCATTGATATAGTTTAACATAAATTTACATCAATAAATAAAATATTAATTAATTAAAAATTCTAAAATAATAGTCAAGACACCAACATTACACGTATTGTCGTACTTAAATGTTCGTCGACTCGACCAACGTATTCCACAAGGCATTGACGCATGAAAGTCCTCGCAAATACTGAGTCGCTTTTTGACTCATATGTCAAATTATTTGTTATTATACTAAAAAATTATCTCATAAAATTTCAACATAATTTATATATTTATTCAACATAATAAAAGGTTGGACCATGTGTGTTTAATTTTATGCAATTTTAGTTTACATTTTTTTTCGTAATTAGAAAACTCTTAAATTATTAAAATATTATTATAATAAATATTTATGTTAATTTTTAGACGAAATTTATTAATAAGGATAATTTTTTGATCAAATTATTAACATACTTCATTTAAAAATTAACAAATCATGACTATTGTAATAATATTTTAATAATTTAGGATCATTTTCTATTCTTTTTTTTTGTAGTGAGAATGATCATAAACTGTTAAAAATATTACTATAATATTTTTTTTTTTGGTTATTTTTTTACACAAAATCTTAGTTAGCAATACTTTTTAATCAAATTACTAACAAATTCTATTAAAAAATTAATAAAAAAATATTTTTAAAAAAATTTGAAAATTTTAAAGCATTCTAATTATGAAAATAAAAAAATTCAAAGACTAAAATCATGTAAAATTAAAGATTTGGAGGCTAGATAAGTAATTTATCTTTCAAAAAACTAAATGTCTTTTTGTTCGAACTACTGACCTGAGCGTCGAACATGTTCATGTACTTGATTCCGGTTCCCGAGTCGACTCGTCCGGAGTTGGGCTGGAACAGGCAAAAAGACAGCGTTTCGGGTCTCGGGTCGCTCTGGTACGCGAAAAACGGGTACGGGTTTATCATAAACGGCGAGCCGTTGTCTCTCAAGAACGCCAGAATCCCTCTCAGAGTGTCCTCCAACTCGGGTCTGAACCGACCAGAAGACGGCGGATCCGACTGGCCCAGCACCGACATGACGTGGACGGTCGAGACCCTGACTTTGCCGCCGAGGCCCGCGGCGGCGAGGGAGGTCTGGAGATTTCGCATCGCCGGAAGGAGCTGCGAGGCCAGAGCCTGGTCGCCCAAGGTGAGGACCTCGTTGCCGACGGTGACTACGGCGATGTCGCTGGCGGGGTAGAAGGGAAGGACGTTCGAGTTGACCCACTGAGTGGCGGCGTTGGGATCGGAGGCCAGGCCGGCGACGTCGCCGGTGCCGACGACGATCTCGATGCCGGTGCCGGCGAGGGCGGTGATGATGGCCGGATCGGAGCCGTAGAGCCGGACCCTCTGGATCAAAGTGGAGCGGAGGAGGTTGGCGGTGGCCGCCGGCGACGGGAGGTTGTTGGCGACTTGGCCGTAGTTGATGCCGATGAAGGATTGCGACTCTGCAAAAACAGATAAGACAAATTAACAAAAAAACGACGTCGTTTAAAAGAAAGGCGAAATGGGAAGAAGTGAACTGACCTGCATAGTAAAGCGTGGTTAGAAAGAGGAAGAGAGAGAGAAGGGAAAAGGCCATTTTGTGGATTTTGGAGTGCGTTAGAGACCACAGACACAGACACAGACACAGACACTTGTTATAATGAAAGCAATGTTTGTAGTACTACGTGTGTGTGTTTATATATATATATATATATAGAGAGAGAGAGAGAGAGAGAGAGAGAGAAGAAGGAAAGAAGAAGAGGAAGAGTGCGTGAGAGAAACGCTGGATTTGTTACAAAGTACAGGATTAATTAAAGAGGTGGGGGTGAAAATAGAAGGGGTGAAAATGGAGGTGCAGTTTCTGAGTAGTAACCGAAGTGAGGAGTGAGTGAGTAAGGAAAAGAGAGGGGAAAATTCGAAGTAGATGGGATGGAAATTTGGAACTTGGGGGATGGGCAACCTCGTGGGGGATGGGATGGGACCCACTTGTTTTTCTTTTTTCTTTTTTTTCTCCTTCCGCTGAGGCAACGCTGCAGTACGGTTCTGCAGAAATTTTTTTGATCCATATGCAATGTTAGGGAATATACTAAACAGGGTGAGTCTCACTGTACAAGATTTATCAGTGTCATCAATTTCTCTATTAATATAATATTAAATACGACTGATATTCTAAACCCTTTTTTTTTTTTTTTTCTAATCATACAGGTACTGTTCTGTCTTGTTTTTTGAGATTACATTTTTCAGAAAAACGGTAGAAGCTGGTACTTTTGGTCCAAGGTATGTGTGACAGAAAGTGGTTTTGAATACTGCATTTTACATCAATTCTAATCCTAATCGGACTACCAACCTATATAACAAATGATAAATTATTATTATTTTATTTATAAATATTTAATGTATTATCATATTAATTGATTGTATCTAGTAATATAAATATGATACGTGAGTTACATTAAAAAATTGATATTATAATTAATGTCACTAGTATTACTCTTTCAATATTGGCATTTATATATATTAAATTGTTAAAAAATTATCTATTAATAAATTAAATATACTGTTTTTATGGTAAATTTAGTTTTTTATATTATAATACATATATATATATATATAGAGTTTGGCTGAAGTTTTAGAGTACTACGTGGGGAATACGTTATGGTTTGGGTGGAGAATCGACAGAGAACCCAAAAGGTTCATTTGCTGGGAAGGGCTTTCCGATTCTTTCTTTGTAAGTTGTTTTCTGTCTTTTTCTTTTTCTTTTATTTATTTATTTATTTATTAATGTCGAGTTTTTATTTATTTATTTATTTATTTTGACGTGTATAACATCCTACATTTTCCACAATTATGACTGCAACGTTTAGTAATAGAACTATAGAAGTCAAGAGCTCAAAATTACTCTTTTTTTTTTTTTTAATTTTTCAGAAAAGTAGTCTTGCTCAATATGAATTTTATAAGCCTAACCTATTATTTTATTTTTATAGATTTAGTCAGAATTCATGCCATAAAATGATTCATATCATTAAAAAAAAGTTTGATGATGTATTATAAAATTAAAAATAATATGTTAAAGGTAAAAACAAAAAAAACAAAAGGATAAAATAATCATTTTAATTTTGTAGAATTTATTAAATTGGAACACTTCATAATAAATAAAATTTTCATGATGTGTACAGTAATAACACAACGTGGGATAGAGAAAGTAGTTTCGAACTTGACATTACAACCCCAGGGCCCCTTGGGGATGGGACCCACTAGTGTGTAAACGTTTAAACTTCCACACTGCTATGGGTCCGTTTGATATGTTAGTTTGAGTTGAAATATTTTAGTTGTAATGGTAAATTTTTTTGAATTTTCAGAAAAGACAAAAAATTTTTTCGGAAAAAGACAAAAAAAAAGTTTGAATTGAGTTGGATTAAACCAACATACCAAACGCCCCCTATAGTTTGCGGAAATTGCTATACACATTCTAGTCATACGAGTACTTTTTTGTTTTTTCCTCCCTTTTTTATTAACCATTGGGTAGTTTTTTTTTTTTTTTTTTCCTTGTCCAAAAGGGGATCAAACGGTTGTTACATTTCAACCACCATCTATTAGGAAATTTAGTAAAATAATAGGTGCAATAATAATAAGATCTGATTTATCTTATACTCAGATTCATTTTAAAATTATCTACTTCATCAAGTCTATAGTTTTTAAAAAGAATGTCACTTTTAAAGTCCTAAATGAGGACGTGAAAATTCAAACTCTAGTTTTGAGTAATGTGGGAAGGTTGTTTTCCAATTTTAATTTTGTGACATCTCTTATGTCTTTTTAATTAATATTGATATGGTCATTTCTTAACGTTGAGTGTTTATTTGTTTGACATAAATCACATTGGGCGTTTATGGCTGTAACGTTTAGCTATAGAAGTCGAGAAGGCAGATATTGGAGGATAAATAATTTATATTTTAGGCACTGGTCATATATTGAATTGCATAGGAATTTAAATAGGGACATAACGGGTTGTGCCTCTTTATTTTCTACTATGTTTAATTCACATAAATAAACTGAATAAAATCTGTTAAAAAAAAAAAAGTGTAGATGAGAGAGAAATTAATAAGCTAATCTTCTTGCTTCTATTTATTAAGCAACTTACTTGCCTGTGAAGCGTGAAAATAAATCGTTCAATATCGTTGCGAAACCATTTTACTAATTAAAATTTTTAAAAATTATTTTACTAATATAGCTTTTTTATTGAAGTCTTTTTGTATAAAGCCACATAGTCTCTCGAGAAAAACGATGGTCAGCAATCGAAAAGTCGCCTAGATACATCAATAATTTTTCTTTCTTTTTTTTTTTTTGTATTTCTTTTTCTTCTTGTAATGTATAGTATATTTTAAAATGTTTGCAGGACTTCTGCACATGGAACTTTTTGAAGTAAACGGAAAAGAAAGAAAGAAAGAAGTCAAAAATGTTTTTCTATTTCTTTCTCCTTAAATTATAGGTCTGTTAAAGTTATTGAAATGATAGTGTACGAAATGGGGTCCTCTCTCACTATGCTAATCACCGCAAGAGATAAGAGAAGAATCTAATATCTGGGCTATTTTTTTTTTTTAATTTCATTTATTATAGTCCTTGCCATTATACAACATAAAGTTATTGATTCGGCATCTTTATATTGACACAATAAATTATGTTAAGGCTTGCTTTGCCAAAAAAAAATAAATAAACCAACAAATAAATATAAATAGGAAAATGAAGTTTTATAACAAAACTAGAGAGGAACAATTTTTAGTTGAAAAGTTTGATCTCCTCAACACATTCCCTATCAGCAGGTTTTGGATGTCATATTTGAAAAATCCAGTATGAAATTGAATTGGACCGGCTGTGGTTAAATCTATTGAATGCCAATTACCATGGATTCACTTGCCAAGGAAAAAATTATCACATATATATAAATATTTATCTCACTTGTCAAGGAAAAAAGCAAAAATTGGTAGAGCTTCG
>JAFMPE010164597.1:4389-23639 GCA_024759925.1 Ficus religiosa
ATATATATATATATATATTCTACACTAACTTTCTCTGTCTAAATTCATTATGTTTTGGTCGTGACTCATTAGGGCTTGGTTCGGACGATGAGGATGAAGACGAGGAGGAGGGCGATATTGGATTGGATGGTGAGGATGTAATGCCAGTGACAGGAGAGGAGAAGCTGGGCGATTTGTTGCAAAGGGAGTGGATTAGGCCTGATTTCGTGTTGGAAGAGGACGAGAGCAAGGATGATATGGCGTTGCCATGGGAGAGAGAAGAGGAGGTGAGAAGTGAAGAGGAAGGGATGAGGGCATTGAGGAAGAGGAGGGTGAAGGCGCCGACTTTGGCCGAGTTGACAATTGAGGACGAAGAGCTGAGGCGGTTGAGGAGAATGGGGATGTTTCTGAGAGAGAGGATCAGTGTGCCGAAAGCAGGGCTTACACAGGCGGTTCTTCAGAAGATTCACGACAGGTGGAGGAAGGAGGAGTTGGTGAGGCTTAAGTTTCATGAGGAGCTCGCGCGTGATATGAAGACTGCACACGAGATTGTTGAGGTTTGTTTGATTTTTCAATTCCCTCTCTTCTTTTACGTTTGATATTGATAGTTTATTTAAAAATTAAAAAAAAATAAAAAATAAAAAATAAAAAAGCATACAAATTACGAATACAAGTAGGATATGCAACTGACTGCTTGTAGTGATGCCAGCGTCGAACAGGAGGATTGGTTTTATGGAGGTCAGGAAGTGTTATGGTTGTGTACCGTGGGAGTAACTATGAAGGGCCTCCCAAAACCCAACCAGTTAATAAGGAAAGAGATGCTCTTTTTATCCCAGATGTTTCTTCTGCTGAAAATTCCCCGATGGGAAGTAGTGATAGCATGACCTCAAGTGCTGTAAAGAGCGAGCCATCTGTAAGAAATCCACTCTCTGTTCAGAACATGACAGAAGAGGAAGCTGAATTTAACAGGCTACTGGATGATTTAGGTCCTCGCTTTGAGGAGTGGTGGGGTACAGGAGTAATTCCAGTTGATGCTGATTTACTTCCGCCGAAGATTCCTGGCTATAAAACACCTTTTAGACTTCTTCCCACGGGAATGAGGTCACGGCTGACCAATGCAGAGATGACTAATTTTCGGAAACTTGCCAAATCACTTCCTTGTCATTTTGCCCTTGGTAACTTCCGTTCTATGAGTCCCTTTTGTTCAGCTATCAAGATCATTTAAATTCCTGACATGAAATTTCATCCTAAACTTTTTGATTTTAGGGAGAAATAGAAATCACCAAGGGCTGGCAGCTGCCATAATCAAGCTTTGGGAGAAAAGCGTAGTGGCAAAGATTGCAGTCAAACGAGGTATCCAGAATACAAACAACAAACTGATGGCCGAGGAGCTGAAGGTGAGCAACTGAAACAAATTGTATGAACATAAATGTATTTTGTATTTTTACGTATCTACTGTCTTTCAGAAGCAGACTTCAAGTGCTCGATAAGCAACAGGTATTAGGTACCGATCAGTAGTTATGGCATATGTTGATGGTTTAGGATTGTTTTGAAGTTATATGCATTCTCGGATAAACAAAAGTTAATATAGGTTGTGGAACTTTTTTGTTCTTTTTTAGTTAGTATGCATATATTCTCTGTTGTTGCTTGATCAAACCAACAACTAAAATGTACTGCCTTAACTTTGCAGAACTTAACAGGTGGTGTCTTACTGCTCAGAAACAAATACTACATTGTCATTTACCGAGGAAAGGACTTTCTCCCAACAACTGTAGCTGCTTCTTTAGCTGAAAGACAGAAATTGGCGAAACAGGTTCAAGATCTAGAAGAGCAAGTGCGGGTTCAAGATGTCGAACAGAAAATGCAGAGAGCAGTGGATTCAGTTCCGTCTGGTGAAGAGGAAGGGCAGGCACTTGCAGGTACATTGGCCGAGTTTTATGAGGCTCAAGCCAGATGGGGAAGAGAAATAACTTCTGAAGAACATGAGAAGATGATAGAAGAAGCAGCCATGGCCAAGCATGCTAGACTTGTCAGGCAAATTGAACATAAAGTAGCTGTTGTGAGTATTCTGTTTGTTTATTCAAACTTTATGTGAAGCAGAAAGGTGTTGGATTCTTATGTGATAGTGTATCACTCCAATCACAGATACATGACTTTGTTTCAGCTAAAAAGACGAGTAACTTTGTTTATAATGTTAATTCTTGAACAGGCCCAAGCCAAAAAGCTTAGAGCAGAGAAACTCTTATCTAAGATAGAAGCATCCATGGTCCCTGCGGGTCCTGATTATGACCAGGAAACAATTACTGATGAGGAACGGGTTATGTTTCGCAGGGTTGGTTTAAGAATGAAAGCATACTTACCTCTTGGTATGTAAATTCAATTTTTCGAAAGGAGGTACAAATTATTTTTCAATGAAATACTAATTATTTCTGCAATGTAATGTGCAGGAGTACGTGGCGTCTTTGATGGTGTCATTGAGAACATGCATTTGCATTGGAAGCACAGAGAACTTGTTAAACTAATAACTAAACAGAAAACCCTTGCGTTTGTGGAAGATACAGCTAGATTATTGGAATATGAGAGTGGGGGAATTCTAGTGGCAATAGAAAGGGTTCCCAAAGGATTTGCTCTTATTTACTACCGTGGAAAGAATTACCGGCGACCCATTAGCATTAGGCCAAGAAACCTTTTGACAAAGGCAAAAGCATTAAAGCGTTCAGTTGCCATGCAGCGTCATGAGGTTTCTTCTTCTGCCTAATTTTTCTTCACTTGAAAGATAATTTTTCTATATAAATCCGTGTCATATATTCCTCATTTCTCATTGATTTCAAATGTATCATGTAGGCTCTGAGTCAGCATATTTCTGAATTGGAGACAACAATTGAGCAAATGACAAATCAGATCGTAAGTGATCCTTTTGTCTTGCTTTATTTATTTATTTTGTCATATCAACAGATTACTACACCCCTAGATAGTTTAAACTAAACGGTTTTTTCTGCAGATTTTTTTTTTTTTCAAGAACTGGAAAAAAAAAAAAAAAAAAAAAAATCTGCTTTTATGAAATCTAGACATGGTAAACTAAACCCTCCATCTTTAGGAATCAATCGTCACAAGATTAGTTCAAACTACAGCTGGTCATTTTTTGTCAAGCCAAGTCTCTCGGTTGTGCCCTTCATAACTTATGATAACTCGGTTCTGAGTTGTTGAAAGTTCCTTTTTCCAACTTTAAAGATGGTCTCCGGATGATATATTTTTTCGGTATGCCTAAATGATTCTATTATCCCGTTTGATAGTCTCCTGGAAATTGATTGCCTCTAGTATCATTCTTTGAACTATTCCTAAGTAGAGGAGATCTACGGGTAGAGGACAATTGTCTGGTGCTATAGTAAACCTATATGGCGGTAGAGTGAACATCTCTTTAGGCATGTCGGTGTATCTTCACCCACATTGAGAATGTTTTGGTGTGGTTTTGGAGATTTTTGCATCCCCTTCTCCTGTCATGTTTGTATCAGTTTGATAAGGTGGAACCATTTTTCCTTTTCTTCTCTCTCTCTTGCTGGAAAGTGTGCTTAGTTGAACTATGTTTAATCACGAGAGTATAATCTACAGACTGCTTCCAAATCTGGAGAGAATAAGGATCGCTGGAGCACAGACGAGCACCAGAATGACGATGCTGCAGAATTCATCCAGGTGAGAGATCCTGCTTCTCTTTGCCTTCTTTGTTACTATTATTTCCTTGTCCTAATCACCCTAAATCTACCCTTCATTGCGGGCTTAGATTGCCTGGATGGAGGATTTGATTTTCAGTAACTCGGGACTTGATGAGAATTGCTCATCACAACAAAAATTTTATTTTATGGTTCCCTTTGCAGAGTGAGGAGGATGATTCATTTGCGGATTCGGATTACAATGACAGTGATGAAGAAACCAATTGGGAAGACGACGAAGATGAAGAATAAAACAAGCTTTCGAAAACCTGGTTGCTAATGCATCAAAGTAGGCGACTGAAAAGGCTTCAATTGTTAGTCAGAAAGTCGAGAACTGGTATTACTTGCATGACCGCTACATATCCAATTCTTTGATTTGATGAGCTCACTCTAACTTCTTATGGGAGGGAGTCAACAACTTTGTTGTATGTTTTGTTCAAAGAGGAACGTCATAGAATAAATAAACAGCTAGAAGAAAGCTCTTTTCACAACCAACCTCTTTTAACAGATTTCCTCAGATGTTCGAATGTGCAATGAAATGAGAAAATCTATGTATTCAGAAAGGATGGAACTGAGGTCATTCTTTTTTTTTTTTTTGGTGGAGGGGTCTATTTTTATACTTTTCCTTTTTTTTTTTTCTCTTTTTTTTTCCCCTCAGCAAATGCCCCTTCCCCTCCATAAATTTCTTTTCTTTCTATGCCTTTTCTATTCAATGCAAGGAAATGGACTAAAAATTGATGACTTCTATAATTCTTTTTTGTTTTTTGTTTTTTCTCAAAGGAAAGAATATACTAATTCACTAATTTCTTTCGATTTTAATAATCGGTGATCTTAGTTATTTTTGTCAGGACAAAATGTCCGTTTGTTTTATAGATTTCAACATAATTCTAACCTTTTTTTAATACATCATGTTCATATAAAAATTTGAATTTATGTTCAAAGTGTAAGTCTGAACGAAATAAGTTACATTTTGTTATGTTACACTAGTATATTTTTTTTGTTTTAATCATCATAGTCTATTAATATGGAAACTCATTTTGAATCTTCAAGTAAAATTTTCTTCTAACTTTTTTACATAATATTGTCTCCATACTTGCGATGCACGTATCTCAGCCAGTATAAAAAAGGAGGGAAAAAAAAAGTTTTTTTTTTTTTTTGGGATAGTACCTATATGCTCCTGTTTAAAATTGGTACCTTATACTTAAAACTATAATTTCCTGTAAAAACTTGAGCGAGAGATCTGTTTTTGCTCACTTAAGGCTTCTACAAAATTTGCGGAGAAAAGAATTCACATATCAGTTTTATTACAAATTTTGCAATTTTACACTACAAAATTCAGTAAGGCAATCAACGGGTATCCACCAAAAGAATCAACAGCCTATGCTTAAACAAAATGACATAAAAGAAATGCACAGGCGCGCAATACAAGATAACCAACAGAACCAAAACGAGAAAGATTCCCAAGTAGTTGGCAGGGCTCTTGGTGATTGCCAACGTAAGAATATTCTCCAAGGATGGTTACGGGAAATAGAAATGACATCTCAGCCTCGTGAAAGCAAAATTTGAGGTCACAATGCCTTGCTGCTTCCCTCCAGAAATAATTGATGTTAGCGGTTTCATTGGCGTAGTATCTGCTGCAGCTGGATAACTTGATTCCTCTGCTCAGGAGGCAGGAGATTAATTTGGTCGGGTGTGAGGCTCATTACCTGTTGAAGCAGTGCCTTCTCCATCTCAGGGGTCAACTGTACAACGAGCAGAAGTCGAATTCACATTATTTAGTTAAAAAAAAAATAGTCACGACTAAAAGCTCCAGCCGAGGAAGAAGTTTATCGGTGGCAGAGATAATACCGATGGGGGCCGAGCAAGCTGATTGCCCGGAACTAATGGTGGTGGCGCTGCTGAAAGCTGTGCTAGTGTTGGATTTTCTGGCGGAGCAGACATCCACGCAGATCCTCTATCCATTTGCATGGAACTCCCAACTTGATTATTGAATTCTGTTCCCGCCTGAAGGAAAAACAGCTTTGGATCAGCATAAAAGAATTATTGGTCACCTAAAAAAAAAAAAAAAAAAAACCGATTCACAAGCAGACATGTTCTAATTAGTAAAGACAGAGTGCAGAATATCTAGATGCACCCACATTGCATCTTCCGATTTTATGTGACATGAAAAATGGGAAAAAAAAAAAAAATATATATATATATATATATAGCGCAATAACAATATTGAACAGCTTTCTTGCCTAACATCAGAGCTATTGTTTCCAATCTACTAGAGCTTCTTTATAATGAATTGCAAAACACTTTAAATATCTATTTCCTATTCAAAAATAGACTTGAATCTGGCTGACAAACTTCAGTCAGACCTATCCGTTGGAAATCATGGTGTCCATCAAAAAGCTGAACGAAACAAACAAGTTAGGAATCTAGTCCTACAAGAACGATCTTAACAAAGAGTTGTATCATTCAGTTCAAACAAAGGCAAAAGATATACACACCTGATATACCGATTGTGGAGGTGGCTGATTTGGGAGTGGAAGCTGTGCATGTGGAAATGAAGGCCCAATGTTAGGAGGCCTAGTACCTGGCTGAACAATTGTTTCAACAAAAGAAAATTAGTCCAGTTGAATATTATGCAACAAACAGAATCAGTTCAGCAAATAGTGATAGCTGCTTACATGATACGAGGGCTGTGAATGATGCTGAGGAGCACCAGCATGTTGGTATCCCACATTAGTAGCCATTTGAGGAGGATACTGATGTTGGAAAGTCCCGATTGAAGGTGGTCTCAGTTGTGGTAGCAACGGTGGTTGTAGTGGCATATGAGGAATTCCTGTTGTCGGCAAGGACTGTTGCAATTGGCTGGGAGCTGTAGGCATTTGGGGTTGATGAAGCGAAGGAGGTTGTGTTGACGAATGAAGAGGAAGAATAGGTAAATTTGGAAGCTGAGAGGACTGTGGAAGAGATGTCGGGGTAACATGGGGATTCAAGTGCCCTTTAGGTTGTTGTGGTGCCTGCAGGGGATGTAAAGGCATAGGTTGAGATGGTATATTTACACCAGGAATTGGGGTAGATGTAGCCATTGCAGGTTGGTTCTGATGTTGCAGCCGGGCAGGAGTTCGTATCTGAGATGCACCTGTTTGGTCTTTCAAACTCACTTGCCCTGACAATGCCTGATTAGCCTGCAGGTTCAATTGCTGAGTTACCTGTGCTGATTGCTGAGATTGCTGTGATGGCGGTGGCTGGATGTTCGGAATCTGGGCACAAATGCATGGAATTTATATAAATGGACAAATAAAAATCAATGTGTCCAACATCAAATTTCTATAATTGAGAGAGAGAGAGAGAGAGAACAGTATACCGCTTGAGAAGGCTGCACCATTCCAAGCATTATCTGAGCCTGAAGAACCAAGAAGACATGAAATTTTATTCAGGAGTCAAGAAGTAATTGAGTTAAAAGTGTGCAATTCCTAGCCACATATCTCAGTGAACCACGTAAGCACCTTTAGCGAGCAACGGGTATATGCTACTACAACTCTATTCACTTTTATGCAAAACCAAAACAACGCTTAAAATTAGTTTCTAGGCATAATTTCTCAGAGCTGTGAGAACCACCAAGTTTGACAATGAAATTCAACAATTTGGCGGTTTACCTTTAAGTTACTAACAAAAAACGAAGCAAACCCATGAATTTTTTCTCAACCATGCAGTATGAGAAAGAGTAATCTTTAAATTGTGTGTCTAGTTCTAACCATTCACAGTTTCATGGCAATCGTTTGTTAACCACAACCGCTAAAGCTCAATTAATGAGAAAAAAATACTTATCCAAAGCATACTCTGGCAGGTGGAAAATAACGAACTTCAACTACGTTTTCAGTTAATTTTTTGAATGTAACAAAATGCTCGTTACAAAGATCAGTGGCAACCACCGCACTGAATTTATTAAAAGAAATTACGGGCTTCCCATCTCTTTCCTATTTTCTACAGATGTGATTGCCTCAAGAAGATGTACAAAACAAAAGTATCAAAGTGCTGCCAACACGACCATCAGTCACTTTGGTGGGGTGAATGGTAAGGCTACTCATTCTCCTCGTCAAGGTCTCGGGATCGAGTCAGCCCCATTGCGATGAGCGGGGTTTACGGGCATTCAAATTCGTAAATAAGCTTTTCATAATAGTAGGAAAAGCACAGTGGAGCCTTGTGGCAAGAATTGGAACAAGGCCCTTGAATAATCAAAGTGAAAACAATTCCATAAGTTGATAATTTGGTACTTGAAAATTTTTCATCAAGATTCACAAAAACCCTGTCCAACATTAGCATGAAAATTCGAAACTTAATTGACCCCAAACCCTAATTAAACTAATTCCACTCAATAGATAAACAAAAAGGCAACTAATTTCACGGAAGATTGTCAAAAAAAGAAGGACTAAAAATAATTTTTGTAGTGAAGAATAGAAAACCTGAAAAAGAGCTTTGGTGAGAAGCGGGTTCTGGATGAGGATCTGCCTCGCCTGTTGCTGGTTCTGTTCGATCAGTGCCTGCATTTAGAGAGACAAATGAAGAATAAATTAAAAAAAAAAAAAAAAACTCGAAAATCAACGGAAACATTGCTTCTAGGTCTTGCGAGAGAGTAAGAAAAACAAATTAGGGGGGGAGAGAGAGAGAGAGAGAGAACCTTCATCTGAGACATGATGTCGTAGAGCTGGTGTTTGGACATTCCGGCGAGATTAGCGGAGAAGCCATCGCCGGTGACTTGCTTTCCCGCCATTGTCACCGCTCAGAGACACACAGAGTTCTTCTGGTCGCGGGTAGGGCTAATCGCGAGCTTCTGCTTTTGATTTCGTTCGACTGTAGGCCAGAGAAGCAAGTGGGCCAGGCCCAATTTTAGGCCCAAAGTTAGGATTTACCCCTTTTGAAAAGTGGGAAAATCCTATGAAAGTATCCCGTAGTTTTAGGGATGTCTGTAAAATACACTCAAATTAAAAGCCTAAATTGAAACAACTGAAAAAACACATTTGTTTCATCTAGCATTTTAACTCAATTCTAACTAAACTATATTTTTTCATCTTATTTTATTTTGTTCTGAAAATTTAACAAAAATTATAATTAGTTTTTAAAAAGTCAACCAACTTAAAAATTTCATCTCCAATCAATGAATCAAATGCAAGTATAGTAATTTTTGAAGTATATAACATATAACATTGTGAAAAAGAAAGAGAAATTGTAGCATATAACATATTTTTATAGATATTTTAAAAGTTTATAGGTTTTTTAAAATATGAAAAATCCTTAGATTTTCAGGTAAATTCTTGAATTTTTTAAGTAAATAACATATCTTGCGGTTAATTTTTAATAACATATTCATGTGCACAGTTCATGTTAGAGAGAGAGGATGAAAGAGGGAGAGAGAGTGAGAGGAGGAATAAGGAGGAGGATAGTTTTTTTTTTTTTATGTAGTAGTATCACAAATTTGATCATACTATTTTTTACTATATTTAAAGTTTTATGCTATAATTTTTGTCATTCCCATCAAAAATGTTATTTGGCTCCATTACATAAAAAGAAAACAACTTAAGAGAAAACATTAAGATTTTCTCACTTTAAAATCCCTTTTACGATGAGTCCTAAGATGATAATTATTTAACTCGTCATTCTAGGGCTTATCGTTCTTCGTTATCCAATTCTGCTAAATTTTCGCAAGAGCATTAAACAATAAATTTTCCTCCATTGTAGACCTCATTCTCCTCCTTCCTACGAGACTGGATGGCCGATATTGACCGCATTTGTACTAACTAAAGAAGAAAAGAAAAAAAAAAAAAAAAAAAGCTTTTTTTCTGCAACACGGCCTATGTTTGAGATGCCTTATCCATTGTGTTTCCTTTTCATCTCTTTTTGAGTAATTATAGCATGACTTAAATCGTCTAGTTCAGGACTTCTATCGTCAGCATAATCTTCATTAGATCCACCAAAGATTGTTTTTCATTGGTTTTCTTTTTGGATTGCGCTAGTGTGAATGCCCCGGCAGTTTAAGATATTGATAAATTTTTATTTTAAAAATTATTTTAGGTCCTTTTAAAAAAATTTACGGATTAAAAAGTAATTTTAAGCACTTTTTAAACTTTTTTTTTTTTAGTGTTATATCTCTTAAATTTTTAAATTTAGAATTTTTGTTTACAAGTTTGAACTTATGATGCAAAATAAGCATAAATCTTTTATATTAAAAAAAAAAAAAAAAAAACATTGATATTTGCCTATTTGGCTATGTATGATCTCAACTCCGCACAACATCACATTACAAAAAGAGGTCCACGTCTACAAGGTTCAAGAAAGAAGTAGCATCGTTGGGGCCCATGTCATGAAAATAGAGAAAGCCACTCTCTTCATTCAACACTCACGTCTACGCGCACAGACAATCTTGCTTTTATTATCATATAATCTTTTCCTCCCCATTTAGCGTCATGTAATTTGATTAATTTATTTGATAGCTTTCTTTGAAGAGGCAACCGACATGGCTAGTATTTAATCTGTTAATCTTTCTTCTTCTACTTTTTTTTTTTTTTTTAAATACACCAAATAAAGATTAAAAAAGGTATGTAAAATTAATGAAATTGATGGAAATGTAGATTTAAAACAAAACCAACTTTAATAATAATTATCTTTTTATGCCTTACTGAAAATTTTGAAAATAATTTAAAAATATGAAGTCTAAATAGGCTTTCTCGTTTTGGATTAAGGGAAACTCTTTTTTCTTTTTTCCTAGTTTTTTTAATCTTTTTTATTATTCTCATTTATAAAAATATAATATCATGGTATGCTTTTATTATCATGCCTCTCAATACGCGCGTGAAAGCATTATTCAGGGAGTGTTTGGTAAATGAGTTTAAGTTGAAATTTATAAGTTTAAATAGTGATTTTAGTTGACTTTTTCAGAAAAGACAAAAAACTTTTAGAGAAAAAGACAAAAATTAAGTTGACAGTGATAAGTTTAACCAAACACCCTTTCATTTTATTTGTTTGTTTTAAGATATCAAAGAGATGTGTGTCCCATTGGAAATTACACTTCTTTTTCCCCTTGCAAGGCAGCAAAAAGGATATTTTTTTCCTAGTGAAAAACGATCTGAGAGTTATTCGAGAGAAAAGCCAATCAAACAACATTCTCGTGAACACAGTCAATTCCCGTTTGGATCCTAAATTTTATATTCACAATTCAAATAGTAAATTTCATTTTTTATAGAGATAATAAAAATTTACAAAAAAAGTTTGAAAAGTGCAAAACGAAGAGCTAAACAAGTTATAAGTAATCACGGGAAATACTAAAATGCTTAAACATAACTTTGACATCCCAGTGAATTAAACCAATCAGCCAGACACAAAACAGTATATACTACATAAAAAATTTTCCAACAAAACCTTAGGAGCATCAAGGATTTTTTTTTTTTTTTTTTTTGGTCAATTGCAGCAGAACTCTGCAAATCCCTGCCTCAAAGACCATAAAAAATTATCATAATCATTAAAACCTAAAAGGAAAATTAGATTGTAACATTTTTTAATCATTTAATCTAATAGATGACCCAAATTTTTTTAATTTTGGAAAATGACTTTGTCATTTTTCAGATTTGATCAATTAATAATTGACTATGAAATTTAGTGATTAACATTATGATTAATCAGTAACTATTAACCACTGATTGACTATTTAAGAAAATTGATTAACCATGTTAGAAAAAATTTTAATTAATTTTTAAAAATTTTGACAATTTATTAAAAAACTTCTTAAAAAATGCTATTTACCTATAAATCCCAAGCTGAAATTGATTCTTCTTTTTAGTTTTGGTCATAAATATTGACCTTAAGTGTTTGCAGGCATAACCTAATAGTAATTCCACATCTAATACCATCAAAAGATATAGAATTCGAATCCCTAATCCCAAGTTCAAAAATGTGTGTGTGTATATATACTGACCTTAAATAGGCAAGGACCATAAACTTCTAAAACATTGGCAATAATAACTTACATTGCAAACTGCATAGATTTTCTGTTAGACACTACTCACCTAAAAGCTGCAGAGACTAATAAGCTAAGCTTTTGTTTGGTGTTTCATTTAGAACTCAAATTTTTCATCTCAATTTTTATCTTTTTAAAAAAAAAAAAACAGAAATTTTAACTAGTTTTTAAAAAGTCAACTAATTCCAACTTAAAACTTTCTTTTCCAACTAACGAACCAAAATAAATAAAACAAACCAACTATAGAGAGATATTCACCTACTTTCCAAACTGGTTGGAGAACGACAAAATTGAACTTTGTGTAACACTTGATATTATAACACTCTTAATCAGCATCACCAAGTCCATCACTCCCATCCCCTCTTTTCGATATTGGAGTGAACTGTGAGCTTCCTTTCTTTGTTATTGAAGCGATTTCAGCGTTTTTTCGCAAGACGGCACCCGGAGATGGATAGGGCCGCTGTTGGAATAGAGGACCCTGAGATACAGAGAAGCACAAAAAAAAAAAAAAAAAAAAAAAACCATTTTTTATTTGAAGCACGAAATCCTCAGACATCTCACAAAGAAACGGTAGAACTGATCAGAAATCATTGAAGCGGACACACACACTCTAGGAGTTTCGTAGTACGGCATACCTACCAATAGTTTACGTGTTCAAATGTTAAATCACATCATAATCAAAATGTGTGCAAACCTTATGGTTCAAAACATGCAACAAGTTGACCCCAAAAAAGAAAAAAAAAAAAAAAAAAAGGGTTGAGAGTTATTTTTTAAAATTATTTTTAAGGATAAATTGCTAGGTTGGTACCTAAACTTTTACATTTGTGTAACTTTGGTCCCTTTTTTTTTTTTCCCCCTCGCAGCTGGAGTGACCCTAAACTATTAAAAACATTTGCTACAGTAGTCATTTTCGTTAATTTTCGGACAAAATCCATCTATTAGCATATCTTTATTGACCAAATTGATGAATTCCGTTCAAAAAATAACGAAAAGGACTATAGTAGCAACGTTTTAATACTTTTGGGTCATTCAAGCTACGAAAAAAGGAACATGGAACAAAGTTGCACAAAACTTAAAAAGTTTAGGGACTAAATGTGCAATTTACCCTTTTTTTTTTTTTTTTTCAATTATACTACAAAACTCCCTTCTACAAAAAGATACTAAAGAGTAATGAGCATACTGTTGCAGTGGTATCAGCTGCTCGTGGCTGCACTCCTTTCAGGCCAACAACCCTGCAAAATAGTAACATATAGAATGGTCGTTAAAAAGACGCAACAGCAGTCTTCTCTTCCTATCACTTAAAGTTCGACCAAAGATAGAGAGGAAGAAAACATAATAGAATCATTAATTAGAGACGTACCAGCCACCTCTTGGGGCATCTGAGTAAGAGCTTGGGTCCATCGGATCCAACTCATCATCCTCAGAGTACGTGCGTTTCCTGCTATCTCTTTTACCTCCTTTTCCCATTGGAGGTTTCCAGTTGGACCTAAGCAACCCACAGTTGGATCAAACAAATTCTTCCTGAAATCGGTTAGACACTTTTGACCCGACTCCGACAATACTTTTGTCGCTATTTTTCTATTAAAAAACACCAACCACAAACTGGAAGGTAAAGAAAGGTAGTTCTTCCTTTCTCAAGCTAATTAAAGCCAAATCAAGTTCAATTTTTCAAACAGTTGAACTAGTGAAATTTACGCAAGGATTTGGTCTTGTAAAAAATGATACAAATATATGATCGATAGTCTTCAATCTATGTATTACTTTATTAAACATGATGATTTTCAAATCATAACTACCAAAAAGGAAAAGCAAAAGTCACAAGTGCATTTTAGGTTTATCATGTATCGAATGTAATTCAATAGAAAGCAACCAGTCATCTCTGCCAAAAAACATGATCCATTAGGGTACCTCTGCTTGGGGGTCTTTCCATCAGAATCTTTCGTTTCTTCGCGATTGCCAGCCTGATGGTGATTATTCACATTGGCTGTCAAAAACTGGCTTTGTGGAAGATTAAGAACTCTGCATTAGAAATACATTCCGAAAACATGTTGATAGTCAGTTTACTTCAACGAATACAATTCAGTAATGGAAGTTTACATAAAGAACAAGGAAAGGCTAACAAGCTTGCTTTCTTCTTATTTGGTAAACTGTACCTTGGCTAATTAAGAATACATAACCTAATTAGAAAGTTGAGATATAATAAACAAGACGGGCATTGATCTAAATCTCAAATCAACTTCCTACTAAAAATTGAGTAGAGTGCATAGCTTGTGAACGAGGAAAACTCCTACCTTGTGCAATGATTGCAGTAGCCCCACAACTGCACAAGCCCAACACCCCACCCACCACATCCCGTACACCTCTTTAGATCTGATGATTGATCCCCTCCTGGCAGCGCCGATTGTCGCAGATGCCAATTTACAGTAGATGCATCTTCAGAAACTTCATTGACAAACTGCTGAGTTGCAACTTGCCGGGATGAGCTGGGGCGCTCCCACTGTGATACATGTGTCCTAGTGTTATAGTAATACTTATGGCCTGTACATGCCAAAAAATGGATGGAAAGTTTGAATATCAATGAAATTAATTTCAATAAACATTCATACTAAAGACATAAAAAAGTCTCAGAAAAGGTTTTAAGACACAATTGCAAGATGATGCTGCATTCACACTGCACTAGTTTTATTTTCTTTTTATTTATAAGAAAGATATATATAATAAAGAAAAAAGAAAGAAAGGAAAACAAAGAATACCAAGAACAAAAAACTAGCTAAAATTAACCATGTCAAATGTTTCAGAAAAGTTTTAAGTCTGTTGGTGATCTAATAAATTACCCCTATAAGCAATATAACGAAGACATTCAAAGAGATCCATTTTTCTTCTCAAATCAGGGCTTCCATACATCAATTTTCAAGAATTATGATTGTCCATGGACCAGCACATTATCTGCTAAGCAAGCATTTGTATTGAAACATTTTCTATGTGACAACTGCTTTTTAAATCCTTTTTCTAAATGTTGACTCAGTTTCAAACCGAAGATTAAGATGTCTTCCTATTCCACCATCCTGTAGTTACTCCAATAATTTAGATATATCGCATGACTAACATAAGGAATTTACCCTCTACTTCGTAGGCCACATACAAGAACGAAGCTGTTAGGACCCGTCATTGATAGGCCTGAGAAGGTGTACCTGTTGTTTCATCTAGTGCCTCAATCCAATCTCCTGGAAGAGGTGGCGTTGGAGGTTGGATCGTAGGAGATGTTTCCACAGGCCTCTCCCATTGACTTTTGCCACTGGTTTCGTTATAGTAATATGAAGCACCACTAGCCGGATCTTTAGCTTCCACCTATTGGAAAGCTAATAAGTTATACTATTGTAAAAGGCAGTAAAGAGTTCCGAGAGATTATAACTTCCATCAATTGGGAAAACATAATAAGTAGCCTTATCCCGTTAAGGATGTAATAAAAAACAAAAAAGGTATTTCGCTCCTCGGATTTAACTCTAGTCATTCATGTGAATTAAAACAATTCTTTTACCCATAAATCCTAATTTGATGACAACATAAATGACTATGCTCTAAAAAGAAAATTTGAGCAGGCATTTGTTGATATGTAGCTCATGTTAAAATATAAAGCAGGCTCGTCGTAAAACATTTGACATGAAATCACTATAGTTCCATAATTCTACCTGTCTTATTGCATAAACAGAGAAATTGAACCTCAAATTTCCTAACATTCCAAATTCTACTTGCATCAACTGTGTTTTCGAACACAGGCTAGTTGGTATCAGCGCATATGATAGAGGTCCCAATTAGAACCTAATTGTGATCTCTGATTTTCCACAAGTTGGGCATTAGTTCTCAATAAAATTTACACATTGCCAAGACCCACAAAGTAGGTGAATATTAAGTAATAAAATCCTAGGTTTTCCCACCTCCTAACAGCTGAAGTTTTTGGGACTTAGGAGAATTGGCAAACTAACACTCCCATCCCCACTGGAGAGAAAAAGAATAAAAAACATCTTTTCATTTCCCTGGCTTAAAAATGCACCAAGCCCCCCTCTCCCTGGGACCCAACTAAGAGAATGTAAAGAGCATAGAAAGTTATCAAGTGTCACCAAGCCATCCCTAGAAGCAAAGAAATAAAATGCACTGAGAAAAATTTCTGCAGCAGTAGATACACACCCATCCAGATGGCAAGCTTGTTTTTTCCATACTTTGAGCTGAACTCATCTCGGACATCTGAAATGCAAAGTTACAAGTTACTGTTATTATGCTAAGGAGAAAATTTGACTAGAAAACGCAAACAAACCCCAAACTAGGAGTCTGGAACCGGAAATCAAATGGTGGGAATCCATGGTAGGGTAGATTTAACTGGATTTTCTGTGACATAGTTCCATTTTTTCTTTCTTCAACAAGTAAGGAAATTTTTACAGCAGAAAAGCAAAAAGACTTCCGTGTTCAGGATTCATAGAAGATAAATACCACAAACCAAAAGGCGAAGAGAGAAAAATTGGACCTCAATTCTGATTTCTGAGGCTCCATTAAATCCAAAGGGAAATAAAAGAAACAACTTATAGTGGGACAAACAACTAATAAAAAGTATTTGCCAAACTCCAATTACACCTTGCCAAAAGAAACTCGAGAAAATAGACTCCCGACTCGACTTAGCTTGTAAAGTATAAGAGTTCAAAATGAGATGAAAGAAAAAAAAGATTTAATTGATAAGGCGGGCATGCATCAACATCTTACTGGGACCACTTTTCCTGGCTCGTTCTTAAGAATGCCCCTTGCCCTTAGCCTTTGCCTAAGATACTCAGGTAGTTCTTTAGCTGCAGGATTATGTTCTGACTCTCCACCAGGCACAGCATTCTGAACCATTCCATTATTTGCAGTTGCAGCTGCCAAACTTTCTAAGCATCGGGTGTCATGACATTTAGTCACTAAAATAAAATTTGAAAAGGAAAGAAAACTACTATATATGTATATATATACTATACAATGTACATTAAAAAAATATATGTAACTTACTGGCAGCAGAAAGATTAGACCTCGGACCACCATTGTAGGCACCTCCACCTGGGACACCATATCCATTACCAATTTCCGTGTTACCTAAGATGAAATAAAAAGAACAATTAGCACAACTTAGATGGAGCATACATAATAAATATCACATGGATGCCCACAAAAAGCTTTTGAATTTTGTTACATTTCAAATTTGGAAAATCACTTTGCAAAATCACTTTGCAAACAAAATAAAACAAAAATATTTTTCATCTCCTTTTAGCTCAATCACACGAAAAATTGCAATACAAGGCATAAAAATCCATGTCAATTAGAAACAAGGAATTTTGTGCCAACCTTCTTCGGGTAGTGTAGACCTCCCTCGTTTCAAAGCCATTTCAGTGCGATGTTCCGTGGTCAACTTCAATAGATGCTCCTGTAGTATTGCACATAAACAAAGCACAGTAACTGATAATATTTTTAGAACAGAAGACAAACCTACCTAGAAAGCTTTTACAATAGACACAAGAACAAATAACGATATGAAACTCACACACCTTGATAGCATTTGGGTCACGACGTTCAGAAAAAATGTCGGTGTTATCCTGAAGTGATCCATCCACACTTGTTGCCTCTCTAGAATTGTAAAAAATAATACCGGATTGCAACTTACACAGTAATCCAACAAACAGGGAGAAATATCACGAAAGAAAACTAATACTGACCTTTGGCTACGTATGATTGTTTGGGTTGCCATTTCCTGTCATATGCAAGAAAAATGAAGTTTAAAATAATGAAGCAAAACATGTAAACAGAAAGTATTTTGAAAGACAGGCATATACTTGTTCACGTAAGACGGCATCTTGAACGGCGGTTTCGATATCACTATCATTCCCCATATGTACTCTGGAATAGTGAACATCAAGAGTATTGGACTGCACTATATTCTGCTGATTATTATGATCATTTCCCTCGACATTGTTCGTTTCTCCGTTATGATCTTTCTCCTCGAGCATTTTGTCACACGGGTTGTTTCTTTTTGGTGATTATGGTTTGATCAAAATTCAGTACAACACAGTCCTGGATGAAATGCAAAGCATCAGCAGCTTGTCAAACACTCTTCAATCACTGAGAATGTTGAACTTCTATAAACTAATTTCTATCTGTAGATTCCCAGAAAGTTTCAAATTAAGGAACAAAATTGGCCAGAAAAAGTTGAGGAATTTCCAGGTATGGAGCAGAATTAATATCAACTACTCTGTCAAAGAAAGAATGCCAAAATGGGGTGGCTAATCTTCAGAACTATTCTATGTATTGCAGTTTTTAACAAAAGAATAAGGTATCAAAGAATGTTACGCAAAAATTTCATGGGAGAAGAAAGAAAAAATTACCAAAGAGAAGCTGGTGAAGGATCTCAGTGGAGATGGCGGACCTGGGTGGAAAAAAGGAGGCTTTGTCGGAGTGGGTCGGTCTGAAATTGCCAAAGTCACGGCGTTCGTTGGTCGCGGTGGCGCCGGGCGACAGACCTGGGGCGGTGGCTGTGATTTTTTTTTTTTTTGAGAAGAGAGAATCTTGTTGACAGATGGGGATAGACTTCTTGTTTTTTGACTAATTTGTAAAGATACCCCTCAAACAATTTAGTCCTTAAATTTTTTCTTAACTATCAAACTCATGAACTTTTTATGTTTAACATTGTCAGTTTTTTTCATTCAGATTAATTCAATATGGACATTTTGTTACACGTGACCAGCACATTGATGCCCAAGAAGGGTATTACTAATCGTTTTTACTTACTTTCAATTGAATTCCTTTTGAAGTTTATGTTTAAATTTAATTTATAATTGAATCAGTTTCAATTTTTTAAAAAGACGTTGTATTGAAATAAAGTAAAAATGATTAGCAACACTTTTTTAGGGTTATTATGTGCAAATCACATGCAAGAAAAATAGTTCCAATTTTAATAGATTTAAATAAAAAGGACTAATTATGACAAAAATTAAGTGAAGAGAGTTGATTGTTAAGACAAAAAAATATAGGGACTAAATTCCTGAATTTGAAAAGTTCATAGAGCAACCATACGAAAAAAAAAGATTTTTTCTTTTCCCCCTTCAACGAGGAGATGGGTCATACACTTGAATTTATAAGAAATTTAACCGAAAGGACTAAGATTGTTAATCATTTAAAAAATTAAAATAACTATTTTGTCATAAACAGGAGATTTGCCTATTAAAAAACTTTGAACCATTCGTGTTAATTACTCTTAAAATAAATTTTTTCATAATTTGGACAAAACCAAACAAAATAATAATAATAATAATAATAAATAACAATAACAAAAAGAACTTAATAAGTGACAAATTTTGTTGAAATTCATATGCCAAACAACTAACTCTTGTCTCTGGAACCAAGGAGAAGTAGAGATTAAATCGAACAAGCCGCAGAAAAATTTCATATCAAATGAAATTTGCACAAAAGCTACGGAAAAATGTCAATTTCGAAAAGAAAACCAAGCAATAAAAATAATGCTGAAAAGCAAGAATTAAGATAAGATTGTT
>JAFMPE010164708.1:0-19226 GCA_024759925.1 Ficus religiosa
CGTTTCAAAGTAAGAACAAGTTTTCAAGTACGATGGCAAGGAAGTTGCCTTGTGTCATACCGACCCGCTCTAGGTCAGGTTTGATCCATGGTTTGAATTAAATTGGACTGGCTGCCCGAACCACTCCATGGCTGCGCGTCACGGTACGTACATTTATGTTAAGTATGGGGCCCAAAAATATGCTAACTTAAGAAAGCATAAGAAAGCATAATTGATTCATGCATTATTATAAAATGTTTTTGCGGAATAAAAGTTGTACTTGCTGAGCGAAAGCTCATTACTTATACTTATGCAATAGGTAAGCTACCTATTGGTAATGCATGATACAAGACGGTGGGGCATGGCATGACTATCTGTGAAACTTCAGGATGGAGACTGCTACGCGTTATGTACTAGGATATTTGTATCTGTTATTTAATATACTTTGCAATATGTTAAAATAAGTTTGATATTTCAATACTCAATTAAGAAAGTATATTTATATATATATAAGTACATGGTCGAGTTGAATTACAAATTGCTTAAAAGAAAAAAAAAAAAAACTATTTCGCATTTCGATTATATTAAATAAGTTAAGAAAGTGTGGAAGATAAGTATGGTAACGGCCTATATTAGGTGGGTCATTACATATTTTATGTTATAATGTGGCTAAAAAAAAGGTTTAAAATAAAGTTTTCTTATCAAATGGTATTCTTCTGTTCTTTACCAATTTTAGTCACTAGTAGATAATTTCTATGGGCATATATAGCATTTTGTTGCTGAATATTTATGGTGATGATTCTGTGTGTGTGTGTGTTGTGGGGGGGAGGGGGGACAAACTTTTCACCAAAAACCATACACCCAATCGAGATAACACTCACTCCGTTCACGGGTCCGTGTAAGTGAATAGTTTCAAAGTCTGATGAGAGGATCTCATTGGTCCCTAGTCCCCACACAACTCTCATGCCCCTTTTGTTACAGGAATGTTAATAGATGCAACAACATGCAGGTAATTTTCTCCCTCTCTCTCTACATTTTTTTTTTTCGTTTTAGTACCATGCCTTGCCCCTTTATGTGATAGAATAACACAGCGTGTTCCTTCCGTGCTTCATAGATTGGTAGGTAGTGTACAACAGGGAAAAGAAAAGTCTATTGTTTTCCAAAGTGGGTGAACAAGTCATGATCTTTAGTACTCTCAAGCCAAATGACTAAGTTGACATTTATGTCTACCTTCAGATCATTCGGGGACTTCTACACTGTGACTAGAAGATTAATCCTCTCAAACTCTTTTTAGTTAGATATTTGTTCATTTTAATACTTATTTCAATATTATTTCTATAAAAAAATTTATGAAAAACAGGGAATAAAATTCATAATAATATTTTTGGCAACAAAAAACTTTGGTAGCTAAAATTTTTCGCTACCAAAAATTCAGATGCAGAAAATTAGTTGTTTATCTTTTTGCTACCAAATATTTGTTGGCTAATACATAAAAATTAAATTCTAAATACCTTTCGCTATTAAAATTTTGGCAGCTGAATCTTATACTTTTCGTTACCTAATACATTTTATTATCAAAATATTTGATCACAAAATCTCATATTTTTAACTACTAAATATCTTTTGCGACTAAAAGTTTGATCACAGAATCTCATACAGTTCATTACCAAATACATTTTACTATCAAAATATTTGATATCTAAATCTCTTGCTATATACTACCAAATACTTTTTGTTACTAAATATTTGATAAGTGAATAACATACTTTTTACCACCAAACTTATTTTACTACCAAAATTTTGATCATTAAAATATCATATTTTTTACTATCAAATATCATTTGCTATCAAATTTTTGGCCACAGAATATTATACATTTCACTGTCAAATATAATTTGTTACCAACAAAAAGTTTTTGCTACGAAAACTTTGATAATAAATATTTTCTACGTCGTGATCTGCAAGTCGCCCATCAGAATCGCCGGAAAATGGCGATCTACAAGTCGATGGAAAATGGCGATCTGTAAGTCGCCGGCTTCAGATCGAAGCATCACACGCAAAGTCTCCCCGTTCGCGGCCGATCGCGAATCTCCTCCACACGCGAGCAGATTCGATCGCCATCCGGACGGGGCACGACGACACCCATGGCGTCGATATCTTTCCAGCGAGACAATGTAGAGAAAAGGGACAGAGAGTTTGTCGGAGTTATGGTTGGAAGAGAGAGGACAGATAGAGTTGGGGTGGAGATCGAGTGTGAGGAGAGAGAGAGGGAAGAGAGAGAGAGAGAGAGTGGGGCTGGAGATCGAGTGTGAGGAGAGGGAGAGTGAAGAGAGAGAGAGAGTGGCGGTGGAGATTGAGAGTGAGGAGAGAGAGAGTGAGTGGAGGAAGAGAGAGAATAGAGGAAAAAAAAATACATATATTTTAGTTTTTTAATTTTAAAATTTAAATTATTATAATAATAATATCATCATTATAAGAGTTTTTTTGGTTCATCCACACCTTTTTGGGGCCAATAGTCGATTTGGGCATGGGTGGGCTTGTAAGGTTGTTCCCTAGGTAGCCTAGCATGCTAGGCTCAGTCCAAGCCCAGCAGTAGAGCTCCTTAGACCAACGTCTACGTTGGGCCCGCAATCGTTGTTATAATGTCAACCACCACCTCAAGCCGCCTCTTCTATGGCGCGTTCGACTCGACTCTTTACCCAGCTAGAATGGCAATCACCAGATTCGGATTAGGGGCTGTTGAGGGCACATCTCGAATCTGATTTATATATATATATATAGAAAAAAATATATATTTTTAAATATAATATAAATTTAAAAAATTATATTTCTATATATATATTTTTAAATTATATTTCTATATATATATTTTTTCTCAACTCAAAATTATTTTTTATTAGTCATATGTTTATAATAAACTCAAACTTTAAAAGCTTATAACTTGTTATTTTAAGTTTAAATTATATTTTTTAAAAATAAATTATATAGAATTTCAAAAAAAAAAAAACAATATGTATATTGATATTTTTTTTTAGAACACATGTTAAGTTGTTACAATTTTTTTACTCCAAATAATTTTTTTAACCAAACACACAAATTAATGAATTTAATGGAAAACCAACTACACGTTTAAATTTTAAAGAATTTTATTTACTTCCTGAACAGAAACAAATAAAAATCAATTTAGATTTAGAAGTGTGAGGGAAAAAAAAAAAGATTTCTAATTGATCCTAACAATAAAGCAATTAGAAACCAAGCTATTGGGGTAAAAGAAATTAGATCTGCGCCTGCCTTTATACAATTAGATACAAAATTATCTATTTTTGAAACAGAAATTAAAGTAGTAGATCTTTTAGCCCCTTATCGCCATGGAGGAAAAATAGGACTATTCGGGGGGCTGGAGTAGGTAAAACTGTACTCATTATGGAATTGATCAACAACATTGCCAAAGCTCACGGAGATGTATCCGTATTTGGCGGAGTAGGTGAGCGTACCCGTGAAGGAAATGATCTTTACATGGAAATGAAAGAATCCGGCATAATTAATGAACAAAATATTGCAGAATCAAAAGTGGCTCTAGTCTACGGTCAAATGAATGACCACCGGGGGCTCGTATGAGAGTTGGTTTAACTGTCCTAACTATGGCGGAGTATTTATGAGATGTTAATGAACAAGATGTACTTCTATTTATCGACAATATCTTTCGTTTTGTCCAAGCGGGATCCGAAGTATCCGCCTTATTGGGTAGAATGCCTTTTCTAAAAACTCAAATTTAAATATCTCAAAAACTATTTCTCCAAAACCTCCATCAAACGGACCATCAAAATATAAATCCGTATTTTCTTAAAACTTTTACAAAATTAATCTGAAAATTAAAACAGTCATAACTCTCTCGTCCAAAATCTGTTTTAAGTAAAAGACATATCATTGTGATGATAATTCTCAGAATAATCTGTCCATATTAAGGAGAAAAAATTTAGAAACTCTAAGATTTGGTCTACAATCCAAAGTTCGACTTGATTTTTCTCACAAACCTTTTTCTATTTTCGAAATTTTTGTTGGAGAATAAACACAATGTAATCTACCATATAGTCAAAAATCATATCAAAACAACGAGCAAAAAAAGAAAACAAAAATTATACCAAAATGAAAAAAAAAAACTAATTTCTTTTTTTTTTTTTTTGAAAGGGGAAATTTCATTAATTCAATAAAGAAATACAAAGACACCAAACATAACAAATGACTACTTATCACATGAAACAAAAACCTAAAATTAAAACTAATCCATTAATAAAGTTTAATGACGTGATAAGTGCTTAATTTCTTATTATTTGTGCATTGATCCTCCATGTTTATTTTGCTTGTTTCCTTGTGTGTATGTGTGTGTGTGTGTGTCTTTTTTTTTTTTTTTTAAATGTTAATTAGCTTATTTTGTGACTTTTAGGTGCCCTAAGGCTTACTAGAGTGAAAAGGAGCAAAATCGGAGCAAGAATGAGGCAAAACGGACCAAGAAGCCATAGGTGGAAAAACAACGTAGTGCTTAGGCGCTTTGATTTCAGCATTTTAGGTGCCTAGGCACAGCTTGATAGCGCCTAGGTGTTACTTCAAAATTTTGCAACAGCACCTAGGCACTCTTGGCAGCGCCTAGGCATCCTTGGACAGACTTTCTACCCAATTTCAACCCAAACTTTATCCTTTATGAACCCAACTTTGGGAGCCTATATATAAGTCATTCTAGGGTTTATTTGGGGAGTCTTTTGACCATTCTTTAGTAGCCATTCATGGAAAAGAAGAAAAAGAAAAAGAAGAGATTCGTTGGTGGCTCAAGGAGATTATTTATGTAGAAATTTTCAAGACCAAAATTGTTCTTCTTCCTTTATGCTCTTTGTTGTGGAAAATCTTTCGCAAGTATACAAGTCACACAAGTAATAATCGACGAGTAAGAGTATTGCTCCCATGAGGATTGCGTTTGATTTTGAGTTAATTACTAAAATTGGTTAGCGCTAGAATTATTTGAACAATTGATAAAAAGAAAATAAATAAAACACTAACAAAAATAGAGAAAACAAACTAATGACATAAATGAAACTAAAATATTGAAAACAAAGGTCTATGGATCTAATTTCACCTAATTAGTTTCGTTGGAATTAAATTGACCACCCTCTAAATGATTAATTGTAATCAATGGAATTGCTAGTCAAATGCACTCATCTACCAAAAGCCTCTTCCGATAAACTAGTAGGCATATTTATGTTAATTAAGACCCCTATATTCCTATGGGGAACTAATTAACACAAATTCATTAAGTTCCAGCATTCACAACTACTACAAATGCACCAAGGATATATTTCTATTCCAAAATTTAAATGCTATCCTATTATTGATCAAGCCAAGAAATCCAACAATCATAATCAAGCCAACAAAGCAAAAAATCACAATCAAGCCAAGAGAGCAAAAAATAAAATAACTAGGAGCATTAAGCAAGTAATAGGATAAACAATTACCAACAATCACAATCAAGCCAAAGGAGCAAAATAAATTCAAACTCCACTAATAGGATTCATTAAAACCCTAGAACCAAAAACTAATTTATAAATGAAATTAAAATTAAAATTAAACAAATCAAGGGTTCAAGTATTCAAAAATTACAAAAATGAAAGAGATAAGAAAAAGGAATAAAAAACTCCATGATTGTTTCCACAAATCTTCAAGAATTTCTCCAATTTGTTGCCAGCAATTCAAATAAATTTATGCAAACATGAAACAAATATATGATCTCAAATTTAATGAACAAGTATCATTAGTTTGCTTTTCATCTCTCTCTCCACTAATATAGACTAACACAAAATCAAGGATCATTAGGACTTTATTAAGCTTGTAATGTGAGCCTAGGATAAGGGTAGGATATACAGAAATAACGTGGTTTAAATCACACCCTAAACACATTAATCATAGTAGAACCATTTTTAAGCCTCTTTTCACTTCTCCAAGTAACAACCCAAACTTATTTTCAACTTTCATTTGCCACCCACGTTATTTTCTTTCTTTTCTTTTTTTTCTTTTTTTTTTTTTTTTTTTTTTGTATGGCACTCCCCCTTTTTTTTTCTTTCTTTTTATTTTTTATTTTTTAAAATTTTCCACATTTTTTTTATTTGAAAGCCCCAAGTAGAATTTTCACAACTCCACCACTCCTCTCATTCTCTAGCATAGCTCGAAATAGTTTCTAGAATGACCAATATGCTTATAGAGTGATGGATAGAAAGTTGGAAATTATTAAAAGGCTAGGCTGAAATGTGGGTGATTTAAAAAAGGTAAATTAGGCCCAACAGGGTATATTAGGGATAAACATACAGCAAGGTAGGCTCCAAAGGCTCAAACGGTCCAAAGATGACCTAAATCATTCCCCTAATCAAGTGTAGCCTAGGATTTTGCCTCAAGAGAGAATCAAACAAATTCTAAAACTTGTGAGATCAAGAAAATCACATATCCACATAAAACCTTCTCTAAATATGCACACAACTCAAAGATCAAGACAATGTGCTCCAAGATGGAACAATCAAATCAAAATGAAACTAAATCAAGAATTAAACACAAGCTCAAGCAATATCCACATTTTTCCAAAAGTTATGCACAATATCAACCATATTTATATCATTGGATCAATAGAATCACCAAGGAAAGCACAAAACACCTCAATTATTCACAAAATTTTTAAATTTAAAATTTTTTTTATTATTTATTTTTGGGTATATGCAAAAGAAAACCAAAATTCAGCCCCCCCCCCCCCCCCCAAAAAAAAAAAAAAAAAAAAACTCAATCTACACATTGTCCTCAATGTATAAGTCATAGAAAAGTAAAGAGAGGGATTTAAGAAACTCCCCTCATTGGTGCTTGGGTTTAATGGCTCGCTCCTGTGAATTGTCTCCAACTCCCCTCGGCTCCAACGCTTGTACCTCCAGAAGAAAAACAATAAAGAAAGTGAAAAGATCTGAAGAACTTAAAAATTATTGGAAATCAAACAAAGCAAGTAAAAAGTTTAGAAACTTGGGTTGCCTCCCAAAAAGCGCTTAATTTATAGTCATCGGCTTGACTTTTTGAGGAGCGCTCGTCAAAGAGTGGCTTCCGCCTATATAGGTGTCATGTAACACCACATATGGGTCTTGGTTGTGATTGTGCTCAAGCTTGGCAAGATGTGGAATTTTTCGGCACGTTACTTCAACAATGATTGGCTTCAATGGATGTGCTTAGTAGGCATGAAGGTATGATGCTAAAGTCGGTGGAGGAGGTGCTGGCCACATCGGATCTTCATAAAAGTGCTCTTCAATGATTGAAGTTGGCACAATAGGTTGGGCTCCAAGGATTTTTTCTTGAGATTCGTCTTCATGAACCAAGTTACATGTTCCTTCCTCACTTAGAGAATCGTCCTCAAACAACTAGAAGCGCTCCAACACCGGTTTAGGCTCCTCTAGATGGCAATGTCCCATATTTGGAGTTAAAACATCCAAGGTAGGAAAAGATGTTTGCAACTCTTGAAATTTTTGCACCATTGCCACCGTACGCCTTTCTATTTCCAATAATTCCACTAGAAATGTCATCCAACTGCATCCACTCGATATGTCAGTCCGTCGCCTCCATAGAGTGAGCAAATAAAGCGTGAAATTCATGGGATGGCTCCATATCTTGGGATTGGGTGTCAATCCATGATTCCTCATTATTGGAATTGTTCTCCCAATCTTGGTTGTTCCTTGAACAATCCTAGTTCTAACTATCAAACTCGGCCGTATCTTCCAACATCAAATAGGCTTCGTCAACGGATCATTGGTAGAAATAAGTGATACCACCTCCTCTCTCAACCCAATGTCTTGTTATAGCACACAAGCCACTAAGGAAGATTTAAAGTTGACATTCTTTAGAAAAACCCTAAAATGGAAACTTAGTTAGAAAATCTTTAAATCTCCACCGAGCAAAATGGTTCCAATTCTTGTTGAGCAAAACACTAGAGGACTTGTCGATATGACATCTTCCAAGTACCTCAAACAAGTTTAGTAAAGCACAAAAAAAAAAAAAAAACAAAAAAAAAAAACAAAAGAAAAAAAAAAGAAAAATTTACACAAAAGTAAAAACAAACAAAGAAACTAAAATCGAGAAGAAGAAAAAAAATGTTCAAATTAATCCTAGGGCTAATTGGTATCGATATTAACCAAATTAAACAAAACAATCCCCGACAATAGCACCAAAAACTTGTTGTGGAAAATCACTCGCAAGTATACACGAGTTGCATGTATAATATGTCATGAGTAAGAGTATTGATTCCACGAGAATTGCATTTAATTTTGAGTTAATTACCAAAATTGGTTAGTGCTATAATTATTTGAACGATTGATAAAAAGAAAAGAAATAAAACACTAACCAAAATAGATAAAACAAACTAATGAAATTAACCAAACAAAAATATTGAAAACAAAGTTCCAGGGATTCAATTTCATTTAAATAGTTTCGTTGGAATGAAGTTTACCCTCTAAATTATTAATTGTAATTAATGGAATTTCTAGTTGAATGCACTCATCTACCTAAAAGCCTCTTCCCATAAACTAGTTGGCACACTTATGTTAATTCAGACCCCTATATTCTGAATGGGAACTAATTAACACAAATTCATTAAGTTCAAGCATTCACAACGACTACAAATGCACTAAGGATATATTGCTATTCCAAAATGCAAATGCTAACCTATTATTGATCAAGCCCAGAAATCCATTTTCTAATTTCAATTAAGTCCATTAAGATCACCTAATGATGAGCCAATTCACTAGGAGCATTAAGCTAGTAATAGGATAAACAATTACCAACAATCACAATCAAGCTAAGAGTGCAAAAAATAAATTCAAACTCCACTAATAGAATCCATTGAAACTCTAGAACCAAAAACTAATTTATAAATGAAATTGAAATTAAAATTAAGCAAATCAAGGTTTCTAGCATTCAAAAATTACAAAAATGAAAGCGATAAGGAAAAGGAATAAAAAACCCAATGATTCTTTCCATAAATCTTCAAGAATTTCTCCCAATTTCCATCTCCTCCTAATGCTTTTCAAATGCCCTCTCCCTTTAAATTTGCACAAAATAAAAACCTCAAACTAAAAATAAAACTAAAATCCTAAATCTAAAATCCTACATTACTTTTTTTTTTTTTTTGCTTTTTTCTGTTTTTCTATTATTTTTTCCTTTTCTTCCTCATTTTCTTCTCTCCTTTTTGTTTGCTCTGGTTTGGCCTCTCTGCTCACGGCTTCCCCAGACTAACATGAACACACCCCCTCTTCACTTCTCCTTTCTTTTTTTATTTTTCTTTTCTTTTCTTACATGTGCACGCGAGATCGGTGGAATGTGAGGCATGGGTTCGCAATCTCTATTGTAATGGGACATGTGGCACTCTCTGACCGGTGACGAATATAATTTGAATTTTAATTCTTGTTTTAGACTATTTGATGACTGTTTTGCTTTCAGCTTGAGTCCAAAATTACATTTTTGTCCATTCTCACCTGATTGATGACATGGATAAATAAATAATAATATATTAAAACTAATATTAATCTAAATAACATAAATTACACGAAATAAAATAAATCAAAATAAACTACTTTAAATTGAAATTAAGCAAAATTAAGCAAAATAAATTAAAATGTTCAAGAACATATCCAATTTAAATGCAAACAAAAAAAGGTAAAATAGCTCTATTTTGTAGAGTTCTTACACCCCAAACTTAAGATTTTACTAGTCATCGAGCAAAACAAACAAGAAAAGAAAAACAAACAAGAAAAGAAATAAAACAAACTAGAGGCAAATTGTGCTAAAATGGTAATTCTCAATAATTTCCTCAAAGAATATTGCTAAATGACACAGCTCAAGGAAAAACACAAACATTGTCCAAGTATTGCAAATAATTCAAGAGAAAGTTCCATCAAAATTGGATCATACATGTGTATGCACGTTTGCTTTCTCAATTTGTTGCAAGCAATTCGAATAAATTTATACAAACATGAAATAAAAATATGATCTCATATTAAATGAACAGGTATCATAAGTTTGCTTTTCATCTCTCTCTCCATTAATGTAGACTAACACAAAATCAAGGATCATTAGGACTTTATGAAGCTTGTAATGTGACGTTAAGACAAGGGTAGGATATATAGAAATAACGTGACTTAAATCACATCCTAAACACATTAATCATTCTAGGACCATTTTTAGAGCTCTTTCCACTTCTCCAAGTACTTATTTTCAACTTTCATTTACCATCCACTTTATTTTCTATTTTGTTTCTTTTTTTTCTTTTTCTCTTTTTGTTGAGTCACCGCTCACTACACCCCCAAACTTCTATATTTCTTTTATGAGCAAAGAGTGTGGCACTCCCTTTTTTTTTTTTTTTTTTTTTTGTATTTTTTCCTCCTTTTTTTTTTTTTGGAAAGCCACAAGTGGAATTTTCACAACTCCACCACTCCTTCCATTCTCTAGCATAGCTCAAAATAGTTTATAGAATGACCAATATGCTTAAAGAGTGAGGGATAGTGTAACACCCACCCAATACAACTATACAACTTCCAAAAAGCCATATTAGGTAGTGTTGTTCCATTAACTTGAACCCATGTTATTCTCAAGTAGTTAAGTAGATAAAATATGAAAATGAGGGCAAATTTGAACTTTTGGATACTACCTCATAGAAAATAAAACAACCATATTACACCCAGCCCATATGGCTGGCCAAGTATGTATACAATATAACACACAACTCAAAATGGGCACAACCGAGTATATATATATATATATATATAAACATAGCTATAAGGGTAGTCAAAGCTCAAAATAATAGGTCAGCTTGTCCATATACACAAGTCCACGAGCATCGAGAGTACACCAGCCAACCATCTAGTCCTCAACTAGTGCTGAGAAGTGCCCTCACCTGCATCACCATAAACGAATGAGCTAAAGCCCAGTAAATAGAATCAACATATGACATAAACAATATAGATATGCATCAGCTCATGAGTTTACTTCTTCAATTAACTTATTCCATTTTACTTCTTATACTCTTTCTTATATTTTGCATGCATTAGGGGTTTCTTAAATGGGGTGGTATCCCAGATACCTTAGCCATCGGACCTTGTGGCCACAAAACAAATATCATAATAATGAATACCATCATATGGGGTAAAGCTATTTTAAATATTCCTTCTTCCTTGTGATAATCAAGGAAGCTTCCCACATTATAAGTCTCCATCGTGACAGGAGGTCCATCGACCCCGTAACCACAAATATAATGTAACAAGGTGCCGTCGTGTGAGGCATATCATATTTAAAATATTCTTCTCCCTCGTGATCATCGAGGAAGCTTCTCACACTGCAAGTCTCCATCGAGACATAAAGGTCCGAAAGTCTCCATCGAGACACATTTCATCAATTTTTAACAATAAACCCTTCACAAGTCACTAATAGATCATTTAGGCTACTCTCAAACTCATTTATTACATAAAATGCATTTGATACACATCTTTCATCATGTAGTGCGTGAATGCTTATGCCATCATGATATGTAAACCATATGCCCAAATCTCGCTTTCAAATACATAATACATGTGCATGACTTTTATGGTTACACAGGTGCAATTCTACTTACCTCATGATTGGGTATTGCATAAAAGAATTCTCGGGCTTCCTCTCAGGGGATCCGGTGTTCAACACCTCTGAAATATGGAGCAATTTAACCACTTCATTGTCATTGCAACAATTATTAACAATAACAGTACCAAGGAGCTCATTTCCCTACGATGGACTTTAAACTTAAAGCCTAGTTCTTAAAAAATTTTGCCATAGTTTCCCCTGTATTTAAGCCTCCCCAAAGCTTAAATATCTCATACAACACCTGAAAACAACATAATTTCTTCAAAATATCCATAAATTATAAGACTATTACAAAATCACAATTTCCATTTGTCACTGCCTGGTACCAGTCTTATTGTCAGGACCATATCTCCCAATCCACAAGGAAATAATCAAAACTGTTTAAGGGGTATTTAGTCAACAGATAGAGGGAACAACTCTCAAATTTTCAACTCCAACAAAGTCCTGTAGCATATAGAAATAAATAAAAATCTGAACCGCAGTGAAAACTGACTTGAAACTGGAAAGGTTCCCAAAACGTGGGTAAAACCCTAATCTCTGAATTAAATTAGCTCTCACTATTTTACAGACTTTAACCTAACATAAGAGATGACTTACCATTAAAAATTTACAGCTTAATTCCATAGTAAACCCTCTGAACCAACGTCCAAGAAAACAGAAACTGAAACTGCCCTTACCTTGGTACAAACTAGGCTTTTCCTTGAAATTCTCCATAAAAAATTTATCAAACCACTCAAGATTGTTCTTAATTTCTCAAAACCCTAACTGAATATGGTGATTAGAGAAAGAGGAAGTCAGACTTGGAGGGCTTGAGCAGAAAATGAGCCACCTAGTTGCTTTTTTAGACTTTAAAGTGCCAAGTAATCACCTTAAGTACTTAACCATGAAGTAATTTCACCTAAGCTAGACTAGTGTTTGACTTTTCAGCTTATTCACCTCCTTAATGGGGTGTTGAATGCTCACACCAATCCTCAAATACAAACTAGCCTTAACCAACCAACTTGCTTACCGAATGTGGTGTATACACTCGCACCGAAGATCCCGTACATCTAAAACCCTATCTTTGGATCCTTAATATTTGAGCTCCACAACTTATTTAATCCATTAAATTTCATAGATGCCACTATCATAAACTCCTTTTTCATTGGTCCACTTACTGGATCCACCTTCTAGGAGCCCTTTCATTCATTAATGCATTATATATGACTCAACAGTTATGCACTTTTAAGACATAATGCATATTATGAACATGACAAATGCATTTCAATAATCACTCAAACATATGATTCATATGCATGATATCATGAAAGGATGCAATGCATTGGCCAACAAGTATATGAGAATTTTTTTGGGCATCACAGATAGAAAGTTGGAAATTTTTAAAAGGCTAGGCCAAGATGTGGGTGATAACGAAAAGGTAAATTAGACCCAATGGGATATACCAGGGATTAACATATAGCAAGGTAGGCTCGTAAGGCTCAAACAATTTAAAGATGGCCTAAATCATTCCCCTAATCAAGTGTAGCATAGGATTTCACCTCAATAGAGAATCAAACAAATTCTAAAACTTGTGAGATTAAGAAAATCACGTATCCACATAAACCTTCTCTAAATATGCACATCACTCCAAGATCTAGACAATGTGCTCAAAGATGGAATAATCAAATCAAAATGAAACTAACTCAAGAATTAAAAACAAGATCAAGCGATATCCACATTTTTACAAAAGTTATGCACAATATCAACAATATTTATATCATTCGATCAATGAGAATCACCAAAGAAAGCACAAAACACATCAATTATCCACAAAATTTTTAAATTTTCAAAGTTTTCGATATATATTTTTTTATATGCAAAAGAAAACCAAAATTCAGCTCCCCAAAGTCAATATTCACATTGTCCTCAATGTGTAAGCCATAGAAAATTAAAGAGAGGGATTTAAGAAACTCCCTGATGAGGAAGTTGTTTACCTACAAATCAAGTACTTTTGAGCTTAAATATTTGTAAGGTTGCAACAGTTTTTGTTAGTTTAATGTGTTTTTATATGATCTTGTAGGATTTATAAATAAAAAGAGGATTTAGATGAAAATGTGGCAAAATGGGAATTTTTGGAACTAATTGGAAAGAGTCGTGAGCAAAGGCAACAAACCGAAGCATGCCCGATCAAAGTAGACCCAAAAAGAAGAATTAGAGAAGCAAGAAGTGAGCTGCAGCATACCAAAGAGGCGCTGCAATGCGCACCCTTCCTTTCAGCCAGAAATGATCTAGCTATAGGCTGTAGCACACCAAATAAGCACTGCAGCACCAAAGAATGGCTTCCGTCGATAGTAGGTATCATGTAACACCAATATGGGTCTTGGTTGTGATTGTCCTCAAGCTTGGCAAGATATGGAATTTTTCAGCACGTTGCTCCAACAATGATTCAATGGATGTGCTCGGTGGGCATGAAGGTATGATGCAAAAGTCGGTGGAGGAGGTGTTGGCCACATCAAATCTTCATAAAAGTGCTCTTGAACGATTGAAGTTGGCACAATAGGTTGGCCTACAAGGACTTTTTCTTGAGATTCCTCTTCATAGACCAAGTCACATGTTCCTCCCTTACTTAGAGAATCGTCCTCTAACAACTGGAAGTGCTCCAACACCGGTTTAGGCTCCTCTATGTGGCAATGTCCAATATTTGGAGTTAAAACATCCAAGGTAGGAAAGGATGTTTGCAACTCTTTTTGTTTCCTTTTGTTTCCAATGATTCTGCTAGAAATGTCATCCAACCACACCCACTCGATATGTTGGTCCATCCTTCCATATAGTGAGCAAATAAAGCTTGAAATTCGTGGGATGGCTCCGTATCTTGGGATTGGGTGTCAATCCATGGCTCCTCAATATTGGAATTGTTCTCCTAACCTTGGTTGTTCCTTGAACAGTTCTAATTCTAACTGAAAAACCCTAACTCTCACGAGTTAGAGAAAGAAAGAGAAAAGAGAGAGAGAAGAGAAAGAAAAAAAAAAAAAAAAACTAATTTCTAGGTAGAAGATTTTCATTCACCTCTCTCAATGTTTATATTACATGGAATATGAAGATATCAACGTCGACTACGATACCAATAAAGGAACACCGACCAAGTATACATGTGGAAGCATCTTTTGTTGATTTTAAATTCAATCCAAGATTTACACCATTTAAGATTCGTCAAAGATAGTTTCACGATATTCCGTTGCCACAAATATAATCTTAACGCTCCAAGCCACGATCCCCAATGAATATAATTATAGCCACATCCTTGATACTCACAGTGTGTGGTTATTACAAAAGCGTAAGATACATTAAACACAACCATGAAAAATTCACAAAATAACTTTATAAAAGATTGTAAGGGAGAGAGAGAAGATAAAAAGAGAGACTAGAGGGAGCCTTTTTAGACTGTCACATAACGTAATTTCATCCTTTATATGCTTGGCTATTTGCACATATTTATTCCCCTATTCTCCAGACATAATGAGATGCATATAGAAACTCTCTTCCCACAATATGTGAGGAAATAATATTTATTATTAGTTGATAAAGAGTAAATTTCCTTGATTTAACGGCCAAGATATGAACATATTGTACAGTATCTTCTTTTCCTTTCTAGATTAAGAGTAGGTTTGGTTGGAGGAAGAGATGGAGGGATGGAGAGGGGTGGAGGGAGAGTGGTGGTGGGAGATGAGAAATCTTTTGTTTGGTTGGAGGGAGGAGGGGAGGGAGAGGAGTGATGGAGAGAGAGACTCTCCTTTGGCCCATCAATTTCGATCCTTCCATCAATGGGAGGATTCAACAAATCCCTATAAATTTAAATGAAAAGACAATTTGAATATTCAAAAAAAATTGTGAACAAATTATAAAAGAGGCAATATAGTAATTGTTTAAAAAATTTTCATTCATCCTTTTAACTCTCCCTCCATCTTACCAAACAACATGAGAGATTTATATATTCATCTCCATCCTTCACATTCCCCATCCTTCCAACACTCTCTTTCCTTCCTCCTCTCGATCCCTCCAAAATCCGATCATATCAACAACACTATAGACGGTCCAAAAATTCAAATCGAAACTTATAAAGCTACAAATCAATAATTAAAACAAAACCAAATAAAACATTATGAGAGTGTCAAATTGGTCAAGCTAAATGAATTACGAGGAAAATCCAATAAATTTATTTTATTTTTTCTTTACATCAATCTTTGTGGGTTTGATGGGCCTTGTTAACATGCTACGTGGAAAACTGGAAAGGTTTTGTTGAGTACACAGTGCTTGTTGGTATTATTTCTAATATATTTTTAAATACAGCATTTTTTAAAATATAATTGCTCACCTAAATAAAGTAGTATCTCCAGTTTACTTAATAACTTCTATATCTTCTTTAAAGGTAAAACATGTCAATAAAAGTTTGATTGAAGGCGCATCTGAATTTTGCACAGTTCGTGGGCATTAATGTATAAAGGAAGAGAGTGACACATTATAATTTTACATTAACTGACGGAAGAGCTTACCTTTATGTATGTTGGATCAAATCTTCCGAGGGGCATTGGTCTAATGATCGTACCGAAAGTCTTACGATATTCTTAGGTGTGAGATGCTCATGGTGTTGACCGATATTATTAAAGTACTCATAATAATCCACAACTCAAGAGAGGAGAAAAGAGCTTGCAGTGAAATTTTTACTTAATTTTTTACTTATTGATTTATTTTATTCTCAATAAAATCTTACCTAATTTATTTTTGACCATATACCATTCATTTGGAGTGGACTAATTTGATAATTCACACGAAAAGTCCAACATTAACTGTAAATTTTTTTTTTTTTTTGGTTAAACAATGGCTTGTAGCCAAAAATAAATAAATAAATAAATAAAAATAAAAATAAAAAAACATATTTGGCTTGTTCTTTTGTTGTTTAATGATTTATGAGGGTTTTTCCGTTTTCTAATGGCCTCCTTTTATCTTGCATGGCGTGGTCTATATTTTTTAATTTCACGTTTTGTTTTGCCCCAAAGGATGTTTTTCTTGTCTTGAATCTCAATATGTCTAATTAATAATTAATCACACAATTTTTTAGATTGTTACTCTCTTTAATATAATATGATCTTTGGTCCTTAATTTTGTTTTGCCGGTTAGTCACTGATTTTATTTCTTTCCAGCTGATTCATAGCTATTGTTGATGCCCACTTATGCACAAGGCCCAATCCGATGAGGCCTAGGTCCACTTTCTATAATGGATCCCATCCGTGGACTCCAGCCACACTCGGGGAACCCTCGTGGGCCGTGGTTTTGTGGGTAATGGGAAGATAAATAGAACCGCTTATTTATTAGCCCAAACTAAGCTTGGTCCTACTTGGAGGGTCCTAAGGGTATTTTGATCATAAGTAAGTGGGTGTTGGAGAAATTATCAGAAAATAACCTTCTTTACACTTAGCACTTAAAAACCCAAAATTACTATTCTTTAAAGTCCAAATATTATAGGAAGTAAGCCACTAGCCTATCTTTAGTAACCCAATGTACATAGCCCATACTTTGAGTCCAAAAGGCCCAAATAGAAGCCCACATCCCCTAGGAAGATTGGGTTCGACTAGTTAAACCCAAGATTCCTTTAAGCCATTGTGTACTTCCTGCGTTCGGAGGAAACTTCGACGGGCCAAAGGAAGACGCTTTTGTCCTCTGGACAAAAGAGTATGCTTTTTCCACCTGCAACAGCCCTGATGGAGTCTCTGGACGCACATCAGTCCTCCATCCATAGATAGAGTGTTATTATCATCCTCTATAAGAATCTCAAGCCCTTAAATGGAAACATACAAGAAAAGCACATTCTATAACTATCTATAATCATGAGAAACTTGCTCCGACCAACGAAAGGAACTAGATGTTCATCTAGTCATACCATTTTAGGTGCCCCTTAGCCAACAAAATAAGATACCAATCCCATTTCTAACCAAAAACAACATAAATTGTAGCAACAACCTCACCAGAGAATGGGACAGTGTGCTCCAGTGCCTCCCTTCTAAAGATGCCTTCACTTCTGACCTGTCATTTCCCCAGATGCTATTTCTCTCTGGCTGAAACAAACCCAAAGTGCCTTCACCCTCTATAAATACCTTCCTCATTTCCACTCCAAAGCAATAACCTTCCTCCTCCTCTGCCAAAATCATCTTAGAAACCCAAAAAAGCATCCTAGAATCATCATATTCATCATACTTATTCCATACACCCCCATTAGAACCCACCAGAACAAATTCTGGGCTACAGCCAGAGCATGTTCTGGGTTGTGACCAGAGCACTTATGGGCTCTGGCTAGAGACAACCACTTAGCCTTTTCCTTTTCTTCACCACTATTTATCTTTTCCTCCCACCTCTCACGATGACTTGTGGTTTCTTTTATTGTGATTTTCCTTCATTTTTACAAGTTTGAAGAGGCGCCTTGGTGGTCTACATAAGCGAGGGGGTCCCTAGGAATCACTTTCCTTTGGGTCTCTTTGGGTCTGGCCGGTCCCATCTTCACATTGGAAGCCCTACCAGAGCACCATGCACCCTTTGTCCAGTAGCGTCTCTGGACACATCATTGCCATCATTGACCATTAGGAGAACGACATGTTTCCTACCCTAACAACATTGTACCATCGGATCTATCAGGCTCTAACAGCTATTAACTAATAATAACATTTAAATTTAGTATAAAATTTACTACCTGATAACTTGGAAGTTAATTTTTTTAAAAAATACAAACTATTATTTCAATATTTCTAAAATTTTTTATAAATTAGAATATTCTACAAATCATGTGATTTTTTTTGATAAAATTTTAAGTTAATACAGATTTAAGATGAGCACATAACAATATGTCTCTTAAATTTCAAATATTTATAAGGGAGAAAGACGTAAGTAGTTCTTAAAAAATAATTAAAGTAAATAATGTGTTTTTAACTAACGTAAGCTTAATTACCTTCATTAATGCATATTCATATAACATCGTTGAAGCTGTAGTTTTACTGGTTAGAAACTTTTTAAGTTCGAAGACTAATCGCTAAACTTGTCAATAGAAATTTGTTGAATAAGTATTTGGCTTGATAATTATTGTTCTTAGGTGTCTAGCCTTTTATTGCCACCGCTATGATAGCATTGATACCTGTTTTTGTACAAGGCCTTCTCCTACGGCTCAAGCCCAATACTCGTATCCTGTGATGCGAGTGGGCTTGTTCCGTGGACCCAAGCCATGCTCGGGCAACTCGCATGGGTCATTGTTTGGTGGGCCATGAGTAATCAAATAGGCACGTTATCCTTGTCTAAGTTGCTTTTTGATCCCACTTAGTGATACGAACCACGCCAACAACGTGACGAAACCCGATACCAAATCTGAAAACGAAAACCCAACATCTTTCAAGTTTGAAGGAAACCGCGACCCGTTGCTTAGCAAAGCAAGAACCTTGGTATGGTGAAGATGCCACAAACGGTTATGGAAGTCCGTTTGATAAGTCGATTTGAACGCTACAAGGAATCCTTGATAAGTTCGGATAAGTTTCTTCAAGAACTCAAGAAGAATA